>VXBI01008668.1:207774-283631 GCA_013397375.1 Toxostoma redivivum | reverse complement strand
AAAAAAAAAAAAGAGGCAAACATGGAGAAGCAGACAAGAGAAAAGTATTTTTAGATGAATTTTGAAACAGATGGAGAATCATGTGGCTACAAACCCATTTAAATATATGGCACTTTAAAAATTCAGGAAAATGTTGGTGGTGTTAGACTGAAAATAGATATCTATATATCAGGACAAATTCAAAAAGTATGAGAAGTGTAATTTAGATGTTGACCTGAGGAAAGCAGGGGAGGGAAGAGGTATAGGGAGAGGGAGGGATGGAGGGGGTGAGAGAAATGTTTCTTAAAACTGTTTACAATTCCTTTACGTTGGTTAATCTTAGTTGCCAAGAAGCTGAAAAAATGCACAAGGTAGAAGTTGAAATTATTCTGTTTACTGCATTCCATTCAAAGCTTCTATTTCTCCAACACCTTAAATATGTAATTTATGCTAATTTTACTCTTTCTGAGAAATTTTGAAGCCCTTTCAAAAGTTTATGCTACAGTTAATATCCTTTATGATATGAACACTCACAGTAAAACATTTTTTACAGTATCCAGAAGGACTAGGCTAGGACCCTGAGGTTATTCTATGTGACCTCACATCTTTTCAGGGAATGTGGGAAGGACTTGCTTCAGGCTTGGGGTGGCATGTTGGATTGTCTGGGGTTTTCCTGGGGTGCTTGAGCAGTAAGAGTCTTTTCTCACACCCTCCATCACCACTATTTCTCTGGTATTTTATTTCATTGCTGTTTCCAGTAAATTGTTCTTATCTCAGCCCATGATCTTCACCTTTTTTGCCTCCAGTTTACCTCTCCAACGGGGGAGGAGAGGGGAAAGAGGAGTGAGCATGTGGCATATTGCTTGATGTGGTTTCAGTGGAAATATTGAATTGGATAATGCCATTCCTAAACCATGACATACAAATACTCATCAAGGATGTAATGACATTTTTACTTTCATATTTCTCTATACATGTTGGCTGAATCTCATTATATCAGGACATCAAGTTATTTTTCTTGTACCCATAAATTCCCATCTATCTGCTAAGTAAAAAGAAGTCAAGAGCAAATTTTTAAACTGTTAATATTATTGTAGAGTGCTATTCCTGATACATGTTTCATTTTTATTAAACTGATTTTTCAGTACTACTTCATAAAAGTTCCATTTAACATTGAGGCCAATTTTATTGAGTAGCAAGAATAAATTTGTGGTGAATTCACTGTGGTGAATGTCCACCAGCTGCTCCCTCCCTCACCCTGCTCAATAGGACACAAGAAGAGAGAGATGGAAAAGCTCATGATTTAGGATAAGCACATGACTCAGTAGTTGCCATCACTCAGCAGTACAGCAAAACCAGACTTGATTTAAGGAAAATTAATTTAACTTATTGCTGATTTTAAAACAGTAGGATGGTGAGAAACAAATAATAAAACTAAAGCATCTTTTCCCCACCCCTGCCTTCCTCTCAGGCTCAACTTAATTTAGTCATTCACAGTTCCTTTAGCTCTTCATCCCCAAGCAATGCAGAAGATCATGATGAGGGGTTTGTGATCAGTTCATAACACGTCATATATGCATCTTCTTACTCTTCACAGTATACCCTTCTCCAACATATGGTCCCTGACATGGGATAAAGTCCTTCAGAGAAAGACTGCTCCAGTGTGAAGTCTTCCAAGGGCTGCAGTGGATGTGGTTGTCTGCCCTGATGTTGTCCTTGCCATGGGCTACAGTGACTACCTGCTTCATAGAGGTCCTCACATGCTGCAGTGGGACAACCTGCCTCACAAGACAAGAAGGAAAATGTACCTTTCAAACAATGTTGTGACATATACCTGCACCCTTTTCAGAGACTGAATCAGCCAAAGTATACATTTTAAAAAATTAATTTAGAAAGCGTAGGATTCAATTGCCTTTAAGAAATAAATTAACTTCTACTAACAGCACAAAACCTCTTGCCCAGCATCTAAACTTTCCATCAGAATTTATTGGTCAAAGATTATCTCTTACCATCATTGTGTTCATTTTAAACAAATAAAATCCTTTGTATGCTTGTAAGTCTGAATAGACTAATGTGAAATGGTCCATGTTTGAGATGTGGAAAATGAAACTGTATATAAATCATGTCTATCCTCCTGGGGATTTTATTTCTGACTCGTGTTGCTGCCCAAAAATTGTTCTTTACCCTTTTCATTACTGTTGGAAATGGCTGCTTCTCACAGTAAAGGATATATTATCCAGACCAAGATGTTTAAAAAAATGATTGAGTTGGATCAACATTTTGGATTTGTTCTAAAGGAATTAATTTTAAATACATTACATTGTGCACTGAGAATATTTAATATTCGTCTCTTTGTTCTGCATCCTCAATCCAACTTGCACATGTGCTCACCAGAGAAGGACACAAAAGGCCAATATTCATTTGGCACTTTTCCTTTAAGCTTCCTCCATACATCACACATTTCCAACATTATTCAGTTTGAGGTTATGGGCACAGAGCTAATGTGAATGTTGTACTAAAGCCAGCTAAACCAGAAAGAACAATGCCGACTACATGCCAGTGTTTTCATTTTCTGATCAAATGTCTTACAGTTCCAGAAAGCCAGAGGCATTTAATATGTCTGTCTGGCAAGTAAGATCAATATACATGTTCAGGGGGCCTAGGAGAAGGAAGAAATTAATGAAGATTCATGTATCAATCAATTCTTTGAAAGAATGGAAAGTAAATGTAAAACATTATGTTAATGTAAATTCAAGTTCCACAAATTAAAGCTGTATTTTATGTTATATATATTTGGGCATAAAGCTAATTTATCTTGCAGTGCACACTGCTTTACAAGTGCTCACAGATGATGAATCTAGGTGAAATAAGGCTAAGACTGTCTACTTCCCATATTGCTAAACATTTACTCTAATTTGTTACAAGAATAATCCTAAACATTCTACAAAATTTATTCTTAATTTTTAGTTTTTCTCTGTATTTTGCATAATAGTTCCCTAGAAAATTGTATTTTCTGAAAGAAGCTGCCGCAAGGATCCATATCAATGCAACTTGCAGATTCCTTCTTTAAAGATGAAGTGTACAGCTTCAGCATCTGAAAGACCCATGGTCCATATTCAAATAGGCTACACCAGAGAATTTCTTGGGCCTTAGAAAAATTATTGCAATGTTACTGATAATGCAAAAATATGACTCAAGTGCGCAAAAGTGAATGAGTTAAGCTCAAACCGAAACAAAACTTCATTAAATGTGTGTAGTTTATACAGAAATGTCCTAGGGAAAATAATCTCAAGCAATAAAGAAATACTGACAGCTCTGTATTTATGAAGATTTTGGAGAGAGAGAAGTGTAGTGAGTAAGAGTTGTGTTGAATATAAACAGCTTTAAAAGCTTTCAGAGGAAATTGGTGTACAATGTTATTTGAAAGAATGGAAAACATTTTTTGGACAATCAAAAGTAACCATTTTACAAATGCACTATTGCAGTAGAGGCAAAGAGAAGAAAAGTGGCACTACAAATATGTCCTTGTTTTGTTTCAGAAGCCATAACAATATGTCTGCTTTAGAAACAGACAGAAAATTTAAGTGCTTCAGTAGCAAAGCAAACAAATTTCTGTTATGGACAAAACCAGTGATGAATGCTGACTATATAAGAAAAATAAAGTATTCTTATAATGAGAAACCATTATAAGCGAAGAAACTAGCA
Organism: Toxostoma redivivum; assembly: GCA_013397375.1. Classification (NCBI taxonomy): domain Eukaryota; kingdom Metazoa; phylum Chordata; class Aves; order Passeriformes; family Mimidae; genus Toxostoma; species Toxostoma redivivum. Next base: position 279,947 of record VXBI01008668.1, on the reverse strand, counting down.
TTTATTATATTTTAGTGCTGAAAAGAAGTTATGGTGTGGTGTCCTATCTTGAAAAGCTTTAGTTATATTGCTGGGAGTTTGATATCAGTTTCCATCAAAGTGTGTGCTCTTGATTATGATAAATGGATGGCATGAAGTCATAATGCATGCAGTAAAGAACACAATGTGCCTCAGTAAAAATGAGAGCTTTTGTCTTAGTTGTAAATTTAGTCAATTCAAATAGAAACTGACTAAATCCCAGTAGAAACCAAGGTGATGATATGTACCAATGTATTTAAATCTTCTTGATTAAAGACTGTGGAAAACAAAGCCATACAAAATTAAAATAGATCAAACAGAGCAAGAAACTGTTGGAATCATAGTATTAGCAGAACTTCTACAAGTGTTTTGACACTCTTTTGCTTTCTAGTTGATGTAAGAGGTCCTTGAAGATGCTGTGCCCAGAGGAGAGCCCAGATGAACAATTCATACCAAGAATAAAACAAAATGAATAAACAGCTCTAGAATATATTGCTGGCTTTCTGAGGTCTATTGTCAGTCTTAGTGTTCCCAGAAGGCTCCTGAAGAAAACAGATTCTGATGATAATTTTAACATTTCTCTGGTTGAACTGGTGAATAGGTCTCTGTAGTACAGAGAGAAAATTGTTGAAATGAGAAGTCCTTTTAAAAAGATGCAGTTTTAAAGATGGGAAAGGGAGACAATTGTTTTTAAAAAAGCCCCACCCATTTAAATAAAGCAAAGCAAAGGCAAACAAGGATACAGAACAGCAAAAAGCTAGCTGAAATGGTTAAAGTTTGTATTTCAAAATAGACAGAGTTATAGGAGAATTGCTAATGGGGACTAGTGTTGGCTAATAGGTAGCCATTTTCCCCTTCTCTAACCCCTATTCTTTTCCGTATACAGTGTATGGTATGTGCTGGCACATGAACCACAACTTGTCCTACATGACTGGAAGTCCCCAGTTCCTCATGGAGTACATCTACCCCATGCTGTAGCGTGGAGGAAGTCTCGTGGTGCTAATTTCCCTCGCTGTATGTTTCTGATGCACTTAAGTGCGTCCCTGGTGCGCTTCATAATTTCCTGATATGCAGTACTAGGGCTGAAGCAATACCCTAGGGAACCTTTGGAAGTGTTCCTCTTGTAGTGGGGATGTTCAGTCATTTAGCACTTTGCTGTCTGTGCCTTAGAATAAAAACTGCCATGAACATCCTTACTGGTAATGTGGTTGTGAATGTATGGAGTCCCACAGTGGTTAAACATCATGTCCTTCTCTCTTTGCCTTTTTTACTTGTTAATCAAATGCATCTGGAGTACACTTCCATATTGTCTTGATGTGTTGTGTCCTGCTCAGTATAAAGCTAACTAAACATGCCTAATTGTATTTAATTTTGACACTTGATTTAAATTTTCTTTCCCTTAATAAATTCTGTATGATATGCAACTGTTGTAAATGTCTTACAGTTTTCCTGTTCAAATGATGTGATAGTAAGGGGCATTCAAAATATGTTGTAGTTAAGCATGACCTTACATTCATATCTGGAAGTACAAAAAGGGAAAATGAAGTTGAGTGTATATGGCAATAAAATCAGCCACCCAGAGAGAGTAGGGACATACTAAAGAAGGAAGCAGATAAAAATTATTTGGTAATAACATTTACACCTGAGAGGGTCAGTAAGATATTGAAGAGCATTATTTGTTATTGTTGTTGACAGAATCACTGGGCTATTGTGGGCTACTGATATCTTCTCTGCCACTGATCCATCAGCAGAATACTCCCTATGGCCACTTTGTTTCACTGGATTGAGCAAGAAGAGGTGTTCTGCAACAGTCACAGAAATTGCCAAACAGAATAGCAGGGTGGATTTTCCCCTTCATTACCTTTTTCCAGGTGCTCTTTCGACTTTCGTAATTACAATTCTTGGGTTATTGTTTTTGATACTCATGTCAGCTGGTGCTTAGACTGAATTTGTTTCTTTGACACCTGGTGCAGAATCTACTGACTCTTTTTGTTTCTACTCCATTACTTAGGAAGTTAAATTGCTAATCGCAACTGGGTTCGTCTTGTGAAAGAATAAAATGCATTGTCATTAAAATGATCTCATGAACAAGAAAGCAAACAAAAATTCTCCTTAAAGCTGTAGCTGGGAATTTCTTCCAACCCCAGTAACAAGAACACAGAGCCATCTTCTCTTTGTTAAACATTTGCCATTAACTTTCAGAAGAGTAAGCAACTCCTTATCAAGATATACATTCCAACATATTGCAGCACCTGCATTACTTTCAGCCTGGAAAATGCACCATCCTAAACTGATAAAGGCAGATTGTAATATTCAGATATACAAGATCTATTCCCTCAGTCTGCCCTTCGTATCTCTACTTCCTACACTGCTTTCATATTTTTTCCTTCGTTGAATATTGGTCATAGGAGGAAGCTTTATTTAACTTACCCACACCAACATTAACATCTCTTCTTGCCCACAATCCTCTTATAAGAATTTGATATCTGTGGATCATTAGAGAAAGAGAATGACAATCGGAAGGCATGGAAACAGGTCTAAAACACTTTAAAGAAACTGGAGAGATTATCAATGGGCTTTGAAAAATGTCCAAAGTCTTCATAAGATACATAGGGTCATTTTGAAATTCCACATATTTGAATGTGAATGAGCAATGAATGGTATAAGTGATATATTAAGTGGACAAAAACTGTGCTCTAGTTCTATTACTATTCCATACATTCAACTAATTGCTCAGTTGGTTACATATTTAAAGACTGATTCCTGAAGCCCTTAATCCAGCTAAGTATTTTATTTACCTTACCCAAGTCACATGATGTAAACCATAAAACACTTGTCATAACTGATTTATACTTGAACTTTAGTACATGTAAGCTTAATAGGTCAGTGCATGCATTACATATTACAGATTTTTCTCTGTAAAAATAACCATATTTTAATATTATGAAAATTGCTAATTGAACTCCTCTATGTGCTATTAGCAGTTACTTCAGCAAGAGATTTATTAAAAGAAGTTCAAATTCTACACTTCTGAGACATAAGCTTTCAAATCATAAAGCTATAGGAATCATGGTAATCATTTTTTTTATTATTTTGCTTGTAAGCAGTTCATTTGCAGAGCCACAAGTATTCTTACTTTTAAAAAGTCAATTGAATAATTTCAGAAAAAAATCCATAATGATTTATAGCTGATTTCACATCACCAAGAACACCAACATTGAATCCAAAATACAACTTATTAGTTACAGTAGGCTTCTTGCAGTTCCTTTCTTGACAAGAAAGCAATGATATACTGAAAGTCCTATTAAATAGAGAGCAGGTTAGTTAAACAGAATTGTGTTGAAAAAGCTAACTAACATTTCAATATCTAAGGTTGTTTTTCTATGCAGGCAATGCTCTGGAAAATGGGCTACAATAGTGCCAGTCTCATTAAGTATTCACAGTTTGCATAACAATATAAAACTCTTCCAAAGAGCCCCATATTAAGAACTGAGGTTAAGACCAAGCCAAATACACAAAGGCAACATTGAAATATCCTGAAAAAAGTGAATCTTTAGAGCCTTTCCCCATTTTTTTTTTATATGACTGATATTTAAAGATATGAGCAAGTTTCAACATACAGGTGAAAAGATTACTTGCAACAATTTAAATTGAATAAGAATGGTAATACATTATTCTTTTGTTACCTCGAAGAGATGGAAGTTGTTTGTGCAGTTATCTCTTTAGAGATGTTCTCCACTTGTCCTNATCTAATAAGTTCCATGAAATTACTTCCATATTAATCTTTTGTCCAGCTATTAAAAAAAAAAATGCACTGTTGTTCTGTCCTGTTTTCCCCAGACACTATTCTTTTGTTTTGTTAGAGCATCTTTTTGAAAAGACAACTGGTTACTTTTCAAATACCTAAAGCAAAATATCATTCGACTATTTCTATTTTATTGCCTTGAAGTTTTACTCTTACAATTCTGATTTAAGTGTATGTGAAAAATTAAAACTGATCAAGAAGTTCTTTGATTTTTAAAGATGTTTTGCAGGAGAAGGATCTTTGGGTTTGGGGGCTTTTTCTNATACTGAAAGTCCTATTAAATAGAGAGCAGGTTAGTTAAACAGAATTGTGTTGAAAAAGCTAACTAACATTTCAATATCTAAGGTTGTTTTTCTATGCAGGCAATGCTCTGGAAAATGGGCTACAATAGTGCCAGTCTCATTAAGTATTCACAGTTTGCATAACAATATAAAACTCTTCCAAAGAGCCCCATATTAAGAACTGAGGTTAAGACCAAGCCAAATACACAAAGGCAACATTGAAATATCCTGAAAAAAGTGAATCTTTAGAGCCTTTCCCCATTTTTTTTTTATATGACTGATATTTAAAGATATGAGCAAGTTTCAACATACAGGTGAAAAGATTACTTGCAACAATTTAAATTGAATAAGAATGGTAATACATTATTCTTTTGTTACCTCGAAGAGATGGAAGTTGTTTGTGCAGTTATCTCTTTAGAGATGTTCTCCACTTGTCCTTTCTTTGATAATTTGGAAAAAAAAAAAAAGGAAAGAAAAAAGAATATGTGAACATATTAATTTAATCTGTATTTTAATGCACTGAGTTTCAGTGTTTAAACTGCAAATGGCATCAAGCTGTGTTTTCAATTAATTTTTAAAAGGAAACTCCTCGCAATTACTGTGGCTAGGATTCCCATCATAGAGGACTAATGTCAGCAATGTGTTTCTAATTTTGCAATTATATCAGAAATCTTTTCAAAAATGGAGTAGGCATTTTACGTGTAGGAGACAAGACCCTTAAGATGTGAAATTTGGAATGTTATACTGTTTTATATTATAGACATTATATAAAAATGCTGGCAATTTCTNTGAATTGTTTGGGATTTTTTTCCTGAGCTGAAAGAATATGTTCCATGTTGTTTTTCTAGATGTGTTGAGTCCAAGGGATTCTGAGCAGTCCTCACCCTGCAAGAAGAGACTGTACAAGTGGAAAAGGCCACTCACCTGCAACATACCCTAAACCTTTACTGCATTGAAGGGATGGATGGAATGGCACATTCATGCATTATGGATGTGTGGATGCATCCAAAGACATTCTTGGGATTTCCAAATATTTTCAAACCTTGAGACAACCAGAAATGTTTAAACAAGCAAATAAACAAATTTAAAAACAAACAAACAAAACCCTCAAAAAACAGAACCAGACAAACAACCCAGAAAAAAACAAGAGAAAGAGATGAAATATGTTCGTTAAAACTGAGGTGAATTCTGCAGGTAAGTTATATGTTAATAAAGTGAAAAATATTTGAAATTAAATACTTTTTCATTATAATGCAATTGCTAATATATGTAGACTGTGTAGTGATTAAAAACCATAAGTAACTGTGTACAAAACAGACTGAATTACAATAAACAAATTTGCTTTAAATGTGTAAAAATACAGTCATATATTGATCTACTCTAGACATATTTATTATATCAGATGAACAACTATAACTGATCACTATTTTGCCCTCAACAACATTTGCACATCCTAATACTTTTTAAAATAGCTGGTCATAGAGTTTAAATAGGACACACCTTTGAAAGGCACTGAAAATTAAGATAATCTATCACTTTGTTCTTCAAAAAATTTTGAAGTGGAAAATTGCTGTGACTGTTCAGTAAACAAGCTGTGGCATGTAAAAAGATCAGGAACACCATGTGGGTAACAGATGAAAACTGAAAAGGGTATGAGTATTCTTTAAACACCCACATTCAATATGTGTAACTTTTTGCAAGATGGAAATTACAGGAGAATCACACACTATCAGTTGAGTCATGGCTGATAGAGACCCAATACAAACATATGACAAAGCTAAACCAAACATTGTTAAATTATGTATGTTTTCTCCTATTACTTGAGTGAATATTAAACGAAAAATTTATTTCTAGTAGTTATTATTTTTATTTTCTCTCTCTTAATTAAGAAGAAAGATTACTAGTTGGGAGGGTTACAACATTCTTTTAGTAAATCTACAACATATACAACCAGTAATTTAATTATTTGAGAAAAATAAAAAGAATATTATAGAGAGAGATGGCGGGATAGTAAGCTGCATTTGATACAAAAATCTTTGGAACATGTTTTTTAACTATAAGCATTTCAACATGTTTCACTGACTATAGGGTTAACATATCTTCAATAAAAGCATATCCAAAAGTAAGCATGCCATCAAATTCCTTACAGATATCTCCTTGCTGTGTCTTACTCAGTGTCATTGCATTTCTACTCCAACCTCTTAAATGAGGGAAAAGTGAGAAACTGGGTTCTCACCCCTAAAAAGAGGTTAGTTAGTTGCTGTTAAGATCCTAGTATAATATATCCTAGCATAATCAGCTAGCATAATAAATGCTTCAGCTTAATGCCTCTGGTTTCCACTCTCTCACCACTTTTAAGATATTTACTTGTTTAAAGCACTTTCAAAATGGTCTCTCAGGTGGCAGAAATAACCTAGCATAATTGGTTCTAAGCCTAGGTTCTACCAGTAGTTGACTTTTTTGATCCTCTAGATAAAAAAAATATCTCTGTTCTGTTTTAATTTCCTATCAGCTATGAACAACACCTTTCTGATTTCATGCACATTTTTTTACATAAGCAAGTTTTAAAATTATTTTGTCTGGAATTTCAAAGCAACAATTGAAATTAATGAAGCCAAATTGAATTAATTGGGAGGACAAAAATATTATTTGACTGCATATCTTTAACCATAATTGAAAACTTTGCATATCAGAATACAGATGCAGTGGATGATGAAGCCATAAAGTCTAAATATTCTTCAGAGATCCTGTGTTGCACACAGAAGCTTCCTGCATTTGCCTGATATATTTATTGTATTTTTATTAGAAAAATTGTAACATGATCTACTTAGAAGTGTTTTAAAAATTTCTCAAGAGAAGACAATCAGCTAATTACTTCCTTACATTTTTTTTTCAAATATTTCAAAAATTCTATATTAAACTATGTTGTTCTACGTATTATAAAAAGCTGGGTTTAAAAGAAATGTTACTGGTGTTAATTCTCAGAGACTTCTTAACTAGCATGAACCAGTCACTATAAACAGATACATATCATAAACTGTGTTTCTTTAGATTCAAATGTCCTTTCCACAAATAACCATGTTTCATAGAGGGGATTTTTTTTCAGTTTTGAAGCTGAATCAAGCTTTTCTCCACTTATTCCTGTCATACTAGGTCTCATATTATTCCAAATGCCTTCTCTCATGTTAAGTTGTGTGCATTAGAAATGTGCCTTCCTTTGTGTCCAATTCCTCAGAACCAATTTCATCGTTCACTAAATTTTAAAGCAATTGATTATCAATTTGAAGTAGTGGAATACCTAACATTAAAAAACAAAGAAACAAACAAAAATTTAAAAAACCGAAAAAACCCAAAAACAAATAAAAAATGCAATTGAAAATATATTTTGAGGAATTATTTTTTTTTCCTTCTCCAATGTCTCTAATGTCTTTTAGATTAAGCCAGAATTTCCATCAGGAGGCAGATCCAGCTTTTGGACACCTCATATTTTTTTATCCAAGTATAGTTGTTTTCATATAAAGTAGAGCATATAAACTCAGAGTTTAGTGGAAATCTGAGCTAAATCTACAGGTATACAGGGGACTAGTAATATTTGATGAGATTTTAAAATAAAAAAATATCCACACAATAGAAACAGATAGAACATAGGACATGTCATAAGTTCATCAGCAGACTAATGGAATCACAGCTTGATGCCAGCTCTAATATGCTGGTGTATCACAAGCAAATTTCCTGAGGTATAACCCTGAAGAAAAACACTGAAAATTCTTTGATGGAGAGGGGTTTTGGCTACTGTAACCATCACTAGGATAATGTTACTAAAATAAAGGATATAATTTTCAAATGCAATATAAGATTCTTGAATTTTGTTTATGTTCTTTCACACTGAATAAAATTCCTATTTATAGTAACGTGATGTTGATACATGTTAAGGCAGGTGGTGTTACTTCCTACCTTAAACATTTGGATTCAGAGTATTTATTTCTATTAAAGCCTGAAGACATGGTGTTTAAATTTTATGAAACTTGAGATGAAAACTAGGGAATCTTCAAATTAATTACTATCAGATGTATTAACTATAGTTTCATTGATTAGTATATATAGTAGTATATTATTATAGTGTGCGTATATATATATAGTATCAGTATATTATAGTAACATTATCAAGTACAAGATCTGCTTCTTCCTATTTTAGTGGGGGATTTTTTGAGCAACTGAGTCAGTTCTCTATTCCTTTTGAAAAAAAAGAAGAAATAACTACAGACATATGAAAAAAAATTGTAGGATTTTATGAGATGTTAAATTAAAAACTCATTTTTGAATATGAAAAAGCCTATTTTCTTATCTAAGATGTTATATCCAGCATTTCAAAGCAGATTTCCTGGTTTCCACTGCAATTAGAATTATTTTGTCTCTTTAACCTGAAGACGTTTTTATGCATTAATCTTGGGTCCTCAACCTCATTAAAACATTTATATTGAATCGGTCCTCAACCTCATTAAAACATTTATATTGAATCATAAACTGGGACATCAGAGAAACAATTCAGATTTTATTTGTTAGACGTGTTGCCATCCTGCACCTTCGCAAAACCACATCAATCCACATTAGCATGTCATGTTTATATTTTGGTGATAACTCCAAAATTCACTCTTTATGTTGTGGCCTTATTTATTAGTCTTTATAGAAATATGTAATAGTAAAATCAGCCTAGCAGTGAAATTTTGTATTTGCATTATCAGCTCAGAGATTCAGTCAATAGGCATGAAACATAAAAATACTTATTTGAAGCATTTTCTCTTTATATAATGTTGTACAAGCCATTGTTTTCCAGAGCTTCAAACCAAAAACAAGTTAACTAACTGCCCAAATCTTTCCAATCAATAAATAAACTAATTCTGGCAATGGTACATAATGGCTTTACTGTAGTGCCCAATAGGATCTATTAAAGGATTATGAGTTCATTTAATAGAAGATTGAAAATTATATCAGAAAACAATAACTTCTAAGAGCAGATGTAGAATGTATTCAAATGTATGACCTAATGCCTTTGTTTTCTTTTTCTCCTAATAAATTGTTTTATGTAATAAAATTTAGTTAGAATAATAATTGAAATAAGAACTTGTTCCTAAGAAAGAAATGTCACAGGAAAATGCCTATATTTCTACTAAATTTTAACTTTCATTTAATAAACTGCAAATAGGAATTATGAACAAAAGTATTTCTTCAAAGAATTCAGACTGAATTCTGCAATGCTGTAATGTGTTAGGTCATATGAACACAAAAATTTGCAGCATACTGTAATACATTTGGTTTATGTGGTGATGGCACATAACTCAGACATGATTTAGACTTTCAAATATTTACTTGGAGTACTGTGGTGGTATGATACACAATCTACACAAACTATTAATCAGAGTATTTGGTTCTGAACACTGATATTAGCTGATTAATCTTCCTGTAGTTTAAATGTGTTTTCATTAAGTCAAAATTTTGCCATTGGCATTAAGTGTGAGTCAAAAGGTTGATATTATAACTTCACTTACAATGACTGCTATGAATGTTCAATCTGCAAGTTACTAAGAAAAGATGAACCAATCAGAGGTTAAAATCATGTGCAATCTTAGTCCTGGCTGGGTGCATTTGATTGCAATCAAGAATCATCTGATCATCTAACCAAGAGTGCTGGAAATAAAATACAGTCTGAATTTTGTGATATTTCACTTAAAATATGTATAGTTCTGTCCTCCTTTATTCTGAGGGTTTTGATTTGCAGTCTGGTTGTTTTCCCACTCATGCAATGATCCCTGAAGAAAAAATAAATTATGTCCGCAAATGCATTTTATGTATGTCATACATAAAAGCTACAATACATACAGGCACATGAAGCAAACAGATTTAGAGGTCACTTTAATATTAATGGAATAAAAAATTAGGGAGTCTATAAATTATGTACATTTCTGTGTTTTAACCAGTAATATGATTGTGTTTTTCTCAATTCTTCCGCCCAGTTTCTTTAATTCTGATTGAGAAATTTTTAATAAAGGACAAAATAAATTTCATATATCTTTTTAACATTAGTTTTTTTTATAAATCCTGATAATTTTCTGAGTCTATCAGGCATAGAAATAGCAGTAAAAAATATCCTGACAAAATGTACTTTTAGTTCACAGACATCATTTTATGTTAATTTTAGTTTCTGTTTTGCCTTCCTGACTTTGAAGCGAAAATTTCTTTATAAAAACTTGTTATATAAAAAGGGTATTTTTATATCACCTATGTCCCTCTCATCTGTGATGGTGATGTCCGAACCTGAATATGATTAGCTATATCCTTACTATTAAAAAAGAATTCTTACAATAAACTACTACACTTATACCTGTCTTCCTTTTAAGATGGTTATAGATCTGTCTTCCTTTTAAGAAGGTGAGCAAAACTCCTGTTTGGTTACTAAGAGAGTACACTTCTTTTTTTGTTGTTGTTTTGTTTTGGTTTGTTTGTTTGTTTTGGTTTTTTTTTTGTTTGTTTGTTTTGTTTGATTTTGGTTTTGGTTTTTTTGTTGTTGTTGTTTTTCTGTAACAAATGCGTTTTAGAAATGGGAAATGTATGGAAAGAGAATACATTAAAAATAAATCATTTAGTCCAGGATCAACTGAGGTTTGACAGAAAATTACAAATATTATCAGAAAAACAAAAGCAGCACTTGTTTCCCGAATCAATTATTTTTATAGGCCAGTTAAGATAAATCTTTGGTATTTTTATCCATCAGACTTGTGGCACAGAGTGCTACTAGTACAGTATGTTGCTCAAAAGATAAAGGGAAAAAAAGACACATAAACCCAAATTTGGATTAATATCAAATTTGTGTATGTTCTTTAATCAAGCCAATAAGTCTTCCCTGTTTTACAAGTGATTCTCTCTCATGTTTTTCTTCTAAAAACATGACTTTTACTATACAACAATATATTTTACGATTGATTATTAATTTTGAGGGGAGTAAATAAACATGAACCTTTCCTCCTGCAACCGAACTTTGAATTGGGCTGTTATACAGACACCTGCATAGTAAAGAATGAAGGAAGGCTTTTGCTGGCAGCTCTATCCCCTCTATAACCTTCCATTCAAATAGGAATTAATCTCAGAAGTATTTACCTTTAGTAATCACAATAAGACATTGCATCACTAGTGATGCAGTAGATGGCCTTAATATATATTGGGACTTCCAATACCTGAAGTAAGGTAAGAAAACCCCTCCCAGCTGAAAAACTATCAGAAACATTCATTTTAATATGACCGATTGATTTTGAGATATTGTGTATTAGATTTAAAGCAAACGTTTCCAGCCTTCATTTTAAATTCTCAATTTCAAGAAATCATTGCTGCGAATTACAACCTGCAGGTAATCAGTGTCTTCCAAGTCAGAACACTAACATGTTTAACTTCCTCTGCCAAACCATTAAATGTATGAAGGTAAAAGTTTAAAAATTATTATAGAAGGATGGAAAAGTGGTCCCATGATAATAAGGTGTAAAAAGACGATTTTTTTCCCTGCGTCATATATATGCTTTTAAGCAAACGAATATCTAAGAAAAATAAATTTCTGTGTTTTTTCAGGTTATTACACATGCATACATATCTTTATCCCAAAAGAGTTTTCTTTTGCGTCGTTTTGGAAAAATTCTGCAAAAGTTTTGCTTTTAATTTTATCAAATGAAAAGACACTTATTAAGAAAATATAATACTGATGCCAGTGAGAAAAAGAGATTACTCAATAAGAATACATAACAAAATTAGCATTCTTAACTATTCAGTGTTTTACTGTTCTTTCCCATAAATCTGCTTTAGGTAAATTTCCAGCAAATCCCTGAAATCTGTTTTTAAATTTAGCAACATGTCATAGTTTAAATACTTCCATAAGTATTTTAACTCAGACTAAAGAACAGAAAAAAAGCATATGATATTATTGAAAAATAAAGGCTATTATATAAGATAATTCAAAACATTAAAAGTGTAAGTATCTCAAAATGTTCAATAAGCACATGAATTTTCAGTGCTTTAAAAAGCAAACTTTTGTGATCTTTCTTTTATATTTAAATTTCTTAACCAATCCCCATCTGACTTCCAAACAGTAATTAACTTTAGGTAGCATCTGAAATTTTTTATTAAGCGTGTGCCAAGGTGATACTTCAGCTTTTAAGTATAATGTATTTAATCTTTAATAAATTCCTGACAATATATTTATTATTACAGTGAAACATTCTAAAAGACATTAACGTTTTTAATAGGCAATCACTATTCAACATTTACTGAAAATGAATATTATGCTTCTTTTAACCAAATTAATTTTGTTGATTAAGTATCTATAATTAATAGGGTATTTGTTAGTAATGTTTCTCATGGTTTTTCTCCTTTTTTATTTAGACACTTAAAAAATCGTAAGTGGAATTTAACTGACTTCATGCAGATATCAAAATAGGATCTATGAATTACAGCCAGAAAGGTATCTCCTTCCTTCCTTTCTTACAAAGTGACATGACATGACAAATTTACCTACAGATATTCAGTTTTAAGGTGGATGGACTTCAACTTCCTAATTGTCTATAAAATGGTCCTCATATTTATATCATCATCATAAAAAAAAATAAAATCATTTAAATGAGTTGGAAGGAATCCCTAAAGGTCATGTAGTCCAACCTCCTTGCTGTAAGCAGGGACATCTCTCACTAGACCAGGTTGTTTAAAGGCCCATCCAACCTAACCTTGAGCAATTTCAACAATGTGAACATGCCTAACATCCTGGGCAACCTGTTCCCCAGTTTCACTTCCCTCATTGTAAAACATGTCTTCAGTATTTGCAATCTAAATTTATCCTTTTTCAGCTTAAAAACCTTGTCCCTTGTCCTTTTGCTGCAGATCATGATATAAAGTCTGTCTTTCTAAAAAATCACTTTTAAGAATTGAAAAACAGCAATAAAATTTCCCCAGAGCCTTCTGTTCTCCAGGCTGAACAACCCCAACTCTCTCAGTCGGTCTTGAACATTATGATGTGCTATCTGCTATTCCAATACAAAGTGAGCAGTTATAACACAGTTCAGAATAATGTTTGACTCAGTTCAGAATTTGCATGATATGGATTAAAACCAACTAAGAGGATGAATCATCAGACTTGCTTATTTTCCCCAAAGTCCATATATATTTGATCTTCATGCTTTTGTTCAGGCAAAACCAGAGATGGCTACATCCTATTTTAAAAATATCTTCTGTAACTGCAGAAGAATTTCAGATTTCTGAGTTGCTGCATCTCATAATGTTTATGTGTAAATGCAATATTAAAAGTCTTAAATGTATCATGCAATAGCCGTTAGCACATAGATTTTGATAAAATGAAAGACAGAGCACTGAAGCAAACCTAGCCCTTCAATGCAGACAGATTTTCCCTCCATTTCCTGAAAAGAATATTTTGCAAGATTTCTGGAAGAAGAAACCAAACTAATAGAGAATTTTTGATAAAGACAAGTTGACGTAAATCAAGAATCATAATTTTTAAAATAAAACACATCATTCTTTTAAACTGTGTTCACATGAGGATTGATTTATTTATATTATAAGAGAGAACTGAGGCGGATGTGAACTGTACTGTTCAGAGCTGCTTGTTGTCAAAACGGGTTATTCAGCCCTCAAAGGCTGGCTGCTCATCATACAGTGAAAGCTGTGGTGATGTGAAAGCGGCTCTGATGATGCCTCACATATACATTAAAGCAGCTCTCTTTCATTTTGCTACTGATTGACTGCAGACGCTTTACAGACTTTGTCTTAAAACTGTTAAATTGATCAAAGCCCATTAATGTCTTTTGTTGCATTTTCAGCTACTAATTCTTTTTGATGATCAAGGCAATGAATCAGCTGTGACTTTTGGAACTTGTTTAAGCCTTGCAAAACCTTATTTTTTATCATCTATTGTTAGTCATTTAACTGATGTCTCCTCTGTAGCATTTCCAGAATATTTTGCTTAAGAAGTTAATAGACTTGCAAAAATAGAATCAGAATATATAGAATATGGTTTCTGTTATTTTTTCACTCCATTCAGAAAGTTCAGAAAGACATTATAAAAGTTTTTTGAATAGCCTCTCTTTTACTAATAGGGCAACCTTGTCAAAACACTAAAAGTGTCAGAAGAAATTTAATGACAAGGACTTAATACTATCAGCAAACAAAATTTATGCAAGACTAACTGTATTATCAATAAAAAACAATAAATTGATTAATGTCTTTGTCATTTTATCAATACTGTGAATATTACTTGATGTGTGAACATATGCTAGAGAAAGAAATAATGAAGTAGAAAAAAAGACAGAAAAATAAGAAATATGTTCCTTCCCATTTATTCTCTTGAGAACAAAACTGATTATTGATTATAGTTTTAATTGAGTTTAGGACATTTTACTGTATTTATGGGAAAACACCCATTAATTATAAGTATATAGGTGGACATATGTAAAAAAAAAAAAAAGGTATCAAATAAACCTGAAATATTTTTTTCTTTTTATCTTTCCTTGTCTTTTTTTAATGACAATTCAAAAGAAAGAAAAAATAAAGGCTGTTTATTTTGTAGAGACACTGAAATTCACTAGAAGGGAAGTCTGAGGGTCTTTGAACACAGCAGAACAATTCTGTGGTCTAAATATGGGTATCTAGAGCCATTATCTGAAATATATATTTATTTATATATACAGCTCTGGCATGGAAGGATGACTTAAAGGACCCACACGGAAGAAACAAGAATTCAAGAATTAGAGCAACAGCATCTAAGAAAAGCTCTGTATTTCCATTTTCAAGCAGTTCCTCACACCCTGATGGTTATATTTCCAGCTGATGAGATGATAGGATATTAAAAGTATAATTATTTCTGTCTCAGACCTTATTTTAGTTCAAGATGTAAAGTGATGTATTGTATAAGCATATACACAAGCATACCTTTTTTCTACTTATTTGCGTGTTTTGTTTCAAGCAGAATTACAGAATCAGTTAAGCTGGAAAAGATCTCCAAGTACTTTTGGCACAACCTCAGTAAGTAGGTGATAGCACTAAGTGCCACAGACAGTTTTTTCTTGAACACTTCCAGGGATGGTGACTCCACCAGCACCCTGAGCAGTCCATCCCAATGCTTAACAACCCTTTCCTCGAAGAAATTCCAACTGATGTTCAGTATGACCTCCTCTGGTGCAGCTCAAGTCTATGTTCTTTCTCTCTGTCATTGGTTGCCTCAGAGAAGAGGCCAAACCCCATCTGGGTACAACCTCCTTTCAGGGAGTTGTAGAGTGTGGTAAGGTGCCCCCCAAGCCTCCTTTTCTCCAGGTTAAACAAGCACAGCTCCCTCAGCCACTCTCACAGGATTTACTCTCTAGTGCATTCATTAGCTTTGTTGCCCTTCTGGTGACACACTCCAGCACCTCAATATCTTCCTGGAAGTGAGGGACCTAGAACTAGACACAGGACTTGAGGTGCATCCTCACCAGGAGATGTGTTTTTCCCAAGTACATGGCTAAACATGTAGTGTTTTCTGAATATCTTTGTAAGAGTAGAAATGGATGCATTCACTTTGAAATAAAACCCCCACATTTTAAGGGAACACTTTAAGGAAAACAAGCAGTTTTTATTGATATTTATGACCTAATAAATTGGACAGCAAGTAAGGAAAAAAAAACTTACTCTGTTTTATGCTGGGTTTAGCTCATCTAAAATTAGATGGTGGAAGAAAAAAACCTTTTTCAACCACAATAAATGAGACAATCTAATTAATAAATGTACAATATACTCATGGATTTACCTCCAAGTAATGTTTGCTAAAACACATTCAATGGGAGTCAAGGCTAATGATCACAGATCCAAATAAATAGCATTGTCATACTTAACATCAGCATATTGATGACAAACTTTGTATATAGTGTACAGAAAGTAATTTCATGCTTCACTTTCTACTTATTTTCATGTTTAGATAAGCATTTAATGTCCTTCCAGCTGTTTCTGGATGTTGTAGTTCCTGGGAGTAGTACTGAACATACCCAAACAAAATTAATTAAATGCTGCATAACACTATATTTGCTGGAACAGAATTCCTAAAACAAATGCAACTACCCATAATATTTAAATACAACAGTTTATCTGTCTCAGTCTCTAGATGTAGTGAATGGGGAAAATCTAGATAAAAATATAAGAAATATCCATAAGGATATTTCTCTGGAAAATCCTCAGAAACTGCATGAAATATAGAGATTTCATCAGTTGAAGTATTTCTCTTTAATTACAATATATAGTAAAGTGCAGAGAGGCACAATTTGCAAGGAGATGCTATTTACTATGGTACCTGAGATTGTTTGAAAATTCTTCTGCCACAGCTAAGAGTAGCAGTTTACCACACTCTTTAAGCAGACACAAAGGTTAATTGCCTTAGTGAGGTGTTATGCAATATTGACCCTTGAGGATCACCACCCATTACTTCTCTCTGCTTGCCCAACAAACTGTTCTCCACAGCTCTTTGAGTGCAACCACCTAGCCAATTGCTTTGTGTGGTCCATCCACCAAATCTGTGTCTCTCCAGTTTAGAGAAAAGGATGTCATGTGGGACAGCGTCAAATGCTTTATACGTCCAGGTAGATGATGTCAATTACTTTTCCTTCCACCACATAGCATGGTACATGCACCAAATACAGCTTTTTCTGGTTTAAACTTCATTTAATGCCCTATAGTTATTATGAATCTGGAATTTTGTTGGCTATGGCAGTAGAAACAAAATAAGATTAGTCCAGTATTTCTCATTAGCTTCTAGAGACACGCTTAAAACCTCATGCTTTAATGAAGTATGTATTAAGCATATATTATAAATTCCTAGCAATACTGAATAATGATATTTTAGCACGTCCTAATGTATTGGCACTTTTTTTACCCCATATTTCAATAAGGGATAGGATTTTGTAAAATTGAATGGTATGTCATTATTTGAAAAATGGAAGTTTAAGAAACTGTGAGACTTCAATAAAGTTTTCAGTTAATGGCTTTGAAACATCATCCAACTTTAATTAAATAAAATACTTTTTCAACACATGTTTTCCTGATGAAATTCCCTGTACATACACAGGTCTGTTCTCATAGTGTCTGACAACAATGAAGAGGGAGAAACATCTAAGCATTAAGACATAACCTCCATAATCTACAGACCTTGAGGTTCACGTGGTGCTTGGGGAGCTCACAGAACAGAAATGCCATCTGTCAAGAAAACATAAGTTCTTATTGATTATGAAGGTTAACAATCATCAGTGGTAGAAATAAAAAATCTTTAGACATTCACAGCAAGTTTTGCAGCTAACTTCAAAGAAAACTAGCAGTTATATTGTATTCACTAAGAGGAATCTGTAAAACTTTGAATGTGAAATTACATAATTTTCTAAGAAAAGCCAAAACACTGAGAATAATAAATTACACAACTTCAATATTCTCAGTATCATTCATCATAATGTAGATAAGAAAGGTATAGAATTGAGGTTTGCATTGTTTTCCAGGCTGCAGTGTACTATATAGCTGTGCATGGTTTGTGTATTTTTTTTAAGAAAAACAATTTAGCTTTAAAAGACTTTCTGCTCTGCTGGTAGGCTCTCTATATTTGGAAGCACTCCTTAATGAGTGTAGATTTGTAAGAGAATTATATCCAAAACTGTATAAGCCATATCCAAATTTTCTACAATCTCCATGCAGACCCCCAAACCTGAGAATTCGTGAGTTTCAGTACAATATCATTAACCCCCTTCATCTATTCATGCTCACTTACAGACTACCTCTGATTGGTTATTAACTTGGTTCCTTAACAGGAATAAACTGGAGTGCTATGTAGCAGCAAGTCTTGTAAATCCTGAAGGAAGACAGATGGACGCTAGCTGCTCAACTTCCTCCTCTGCATTTGTGCTGATTGTATTCTGATTAGTGATATTTATTCTCTCCTTAAAAACACATTTCCCAAAGTTTAGGCTGTAATATTACATACAAATTTTCAGTAATAATTGCATTCCAGAACTGTACTTAGCATAAGTATGGAATAACGTAGACTGAGAAAGACAACTCTCTGGACAGAGTAATGTTACATTATCTGAGATTGCTTAGAGCTATGACCATCTTTCAAGTGATGGAGACTTCACAACCTCTCTGAGCAGCCTGTTTCACTTTTTTACAACTGTCACTATATATTTTTTGGTTTTGTTTTGTTTTTTTTGTTTGTTTTTTTTTTTTTATCTGATTGAAGTTGCTCTTGCTGCAAGTTTTTTTCCTATGGCCCATCACCCTTTCACTGTGTACCTCTCAGAAGAGTTTGATTTTTTTTCTCTGTTACTACTCAGTGACATCTAAAGAAAATCAATTGTATTTTCTGAAGGCAGGGCATGGGAATTAGATGTCTTCTTTAGGATGAATAAACACAGAGCTCTCAATCTCCCCACTCAAGCCTTCAGCCACCTTTGTGGCCACTTGTTAAACTTTTTCAGTGTGCAAATGCTTTCCTCATATCTGTATGCTTCTGAGTGTGTCAGAACCAGGCACATCTGCAGGTGCAGTCTGATGAGTGCTGAACAATGAAGAGTAATGATTTCCTTGCACCCACTGACTACTTCTAAATAGGTGCTGTGCTCTCCCTGATGGAGCCCACTTTGGACCTGGCCTTCCCCACAACAAGGGTGTGCTGCTGACTCTCATTCAACTTGGTTTCCATCAGGACTCCCATCTCTATTTCTGCAAAGCTTCTCTCAAGTATTGCTGGGTAATCTCCATTTCATTGTTATTGTGAAAGATATCAAGGTTGATTTTGTCTATTCAGAAACTAAGTGGAAGTTAACTGTAATTTACAAAAAAATAAAAAATAATGGAAATGGGCTTACCCTTGTTGACACAATATGTCTTTAGAGAATTAGTGACAGCAATAAGAGCAGATGAGAAACTGACCAGATTATTACAGGCTAACAGGGAAGATAATCAAAGATACTGTCAGATGTGTTCATTTTAGTGATTAAAAGTAGAAAAAGTTTTGTGCTGGAAGCCAAAATAGGAAGATTGATTTTATGTGAGAAGTGAGACAACCAAAGGGGAAACCTTAGATGTAAAAATGATCATAGAATCATGGTCCTGTTCAACAACTATTTACGGAGAATTACAAGACAGAGTCATTAGTACCTTGAAGAAATTACTTGAAATTAAGTGCTGAATTAAAAAGAGTTTAACCAATGCTAAAAGTCAGATTTGTTGAATTACTCAGGAAGAAGCAGTACTCTATTATGCTTTGAAATCAGACATCAATAAAATGTCAGACAAGTCTGAATTGAGCACACTTCCTAAAGATGAAGAAAATTCCTTTAAACTTTCAGCATTTACTATTACAAAGAAAATTTCCATCAATCATAGTAACAGCAAAACTGAAATAAATTTCACTTTTTGCATTTGAAGTTTAGATACAAAATCCTCACTTCCTGTATGGCTGATGCAATTTTGTTTAAATACATGTTGCTTATGCTTTTAAGGATTTCTACAATAATAGACTCAACAAAATTTGACAAAAATAAAAAATAAACAAAACAAAACAAAACAAAACAAAAAAACATGTCATAAAGACAAACAGGAAACAACATGTTTAAACAGTTTAACCCTCAAAACACAATGCACATTCTTTAAGAGCTAAAAGAAATTTAAATTCTAACTTTTATGTATTCAAAATTGTTTCCTTTGTAAGTCTCCATCTCTTCTGGAAAATATCCAGACCAGGACTAAAGTTATCTCTTGGTCTTGCACAGACTTCATCAGAAAGAGATCATAAAAGTTGGTTTTATTTTACTTCCTTTTCTGCTGCTGCTGTTGTTTGACCAACTAGTACCATAGTTGTATTTTAGCAGAATCAGATGATTTCTACAGTCATCGAATGTCTTTTGTCTATGCTGGTCCTCTAGAGTTCTGAGATAGCCACTTTCTCTAAATACTACCTACAGCTCCATCAGAAATTCTCTATGCATGTAAAAACCAGACTGGTTATATCAGGTCAGAGTAACGTTTTACATCATGGAAAAAGGTATCTTGCACATTTCTCTTTTTTTTCCTGATGTTTTTCCTCCATTAAAGATGTAATTGCTTTTTAAATAGGTCAAAACCTAAACACATTCTGAATTCTTGAAGATGAGTCAGATTTTTTCCTCTGGGCCTTTTTGGTCCATTGCTGACTCTGACTGTTGTGGCATTCATAGCAATCCCCTCCTTAAGAACATGCTCTGCAGTTTTGAGGTACACCTACATTAATTCTTTTTTATACTGCCATGATAGTACCCTTTTACCTTTATTGACAAAGCTCTGTCACCTCAGCAGGAAAAGGAAAGAAAATAGGGTGAAAAAACTTGGGAATCAAAATCAATTACCATCATAGGCAAAACAAATCTGACTATGGAAATTAATTTATTGCCGATAAATAGCGAGTAGGATAATGAGAAACAAAACAAAACTGAGAACATCTTTCTTATCCCCCTTCTTCTTCTCTCTCTCAATTGTACTGATAAATTTTCTGCCTTCTCCTGTCTTTAGTGGCACAGGATGGATAAGGAATGTGGATTGGAGTCACTCATAAAACTTCGTCTCTGCCACGCCTTCCTTCTCACTCTTCTCCGCTCTAGTGTGGGAACTCTACCATACGATAGGGTCCTTCACAAACTTCTCCTGTGTGGGTCCTGTCCACAGGCTGCAACTCTTCAAGAACTGCTCTGGGATGGATTCCCCACAAGCTGTAGTTCCTGCCAGAAAACTTGATCCTGTGTGTACTCATTACATGCCTCAGCTCCTGCCGGGAGCAGGCTCCAGCATGGGCTGTTCCTTTATGCAGATTCTTAGGACACATTCATCTGCTCTGGTGTGGGGTTCTCCATGGGCTGCAGGTGGATTTGTGCTCCACTCTGGTCCTCCATGGGCTGCAGGAGCACAGCATCTTCACCATGGTCTGCACTAGGGGCTGCAGGGGAATCTGCTCTGACACCTGGAGCACATCCTCTCCCTCCTTGTTTGCTGACCCTGGGATCTGCAGAGTTGTTTCTGCAATATTTTCTCACTTCTTTCTCACACAGCTGCTGCACAGCAGGTTTTACCCTTTCTGAAATATGTTTTCACAGAGGCTGCACCAGGATTGCTGATGGGTTTGGCTCTGACAAATTAAGGGTCCATCTTGAAATCAGTTCTGCTGGACATAGGGCAGCTCCCAGTGCCATTCCACAGAAACCATGACTCAAGCCTCCATCCTGCTAGTGAAACATTGCTACATAAACCAAATGAAGTAAGAAATTAAAATTATTTAATTACTATGTACTGGATGTTTGCTAAAAGGATGTGGCTGCGTGGCAGAGAGGTTTCCTGCTTCAAAAATGCTGTCTGGTGCAGTCTAGTTTAGACAGAAGCTTTTATATGTAGAAAATGAAGCCAGAGTTTCTAGAGGGACATGGAACAAAGAGATACTAAAACTGGAATAAGAAGGAAGTCTATGGCATTAATGAAAGCTGGAAGAAACAGTGCATAAAAAGATATAGTCAGTCCTCAGGTATAATAAGAAAAAGGTTTTGTACTTCAAATCCTTTGGTTCTTCACACCTTTTTCTTCCTCATTAAACCTCCAGTTTCCTCTGAGGTGCAACTTAATTGGGTAAATCCTTTGATCAATGTACATAAAGAAAAAATAAAAGAACCATGATTCCTGGTCTTTGACATTGTCACTCTGTTGTTGATGAAGGACAGCAGCAAAGGACACCTAGGAGTTTGCTGTTCTCATATAGAGCTGCAGTATGACACCATTCCACTTTTCTTAGGATGCTTGGAAAATGCTCTTACCTTGGTGGGGTGCTGAGGAGGGAAGGGGATAAAGAAAAATTTTTAAAGTGCTGGATGTCTTCTCCTATACCTACTTTAAGAATCCACTCAATCTCAGTGACAATGAGGACAGAAATGAGAGATTGGTATTACTTGCAATATCTTCCCCTCTGCCTTTCCTTTTTCGATAGCTCTGCTCAATTCAGACCAGAGCTATATTTCATTTAACTGCTTTCATCATACCATATCTACACAGGAAACAGCCTGCAGTGAGCCTGGCCAGAATGATTTAGTATTGCAACACATCACCCTATAGGTTTAAAATGCACAAAAAGCAATTTTAGCAGTTCTCTGTGGGATGCAGGCAATACAGATTTCATGTTGTAACACAACAGGAAGAGCAGATATAAACGTCTATACTAACTCTCTCTAAGCAGCCATGGAATCTCTGTCTGAAGCAGGATTAACTTCTTGTCAGGCATTAAAATCTATAATAAGAAATACAATAACTGAATGGAGTTAGTGAGTGTTTTTGCTCAATGCAGAAGGGGTCTAGAAGGTCTGCCAAGAATCCAAATGCTTTGAAATGGAAAAATTAAGAGCTGTGAGTACTTAACCAGTTAAAGGTTAAGAGAACTGTGAGCTAAGAATGCAGATTTATGAGTTTGAGAGGGACTAATAAATAATGACAAATAAAACATTAATGTTAAGTAATTTCTGCTTGTGATAAATGGTACAGCTCTTTTCCTGAAAAAAAAAAACTCACTAGATTCCTAATTCATTGTCCATATGGACTGAAAATAATGTAAATAGGACTGAATAAAAGTTTTCTTTTAGCTGGGTATTTTTCTTAAGTGTTACTGAACAAAGTTTTTACAGAATTGTTTTTGATAGCGGTATCACTGCTTATTGTGGTTGGCTTATGAATGACACTTTAGCTTCATAACAATATTCAAAGTTTCAGACTTCATGTACATTTCATATAGGAGCTTTTCTCCTTAAGACAGAACTATCATGAAACAGAATGTTTGAGATATTTTCCTCAAGACTGTTAACTTCTTTTTTTTTTAGTGAGGTCCAGTCTGAATGTCCAACCCTTGACAAATTATTTAGAGGTGAGAAGTGATGCAAGAAGTCAAAAAGATTCTGCCATTTGGTTTAATGAAATAGCAAGTTAAAAAAAGAAAACATTCTGATTTAAAAGCTTTGATCTAATGCGTTGTTGTATTTGTACATTAGAAAAAAAACTTACTGCAAAAAAGGCAACAGAAGACACACTCAGCTACACACTTAGTGAGCACAATTTATTTTGTGTAAAAAATCAACTGGAAAAGTGCATCATTCTCTTTAACATTGATTTGGACACCAAGAATGTACCTAGACACAATAATTTGATTTTTCTCTCACCTAAAATGAAATGGTTGTTCTAAAATGAGATGATTGTGCCATTAGGGTTTTTTTCTTCATTTACCTTATCTAATAACAGACAGAAATATTTGAGAGTCAGTGAAAGTGCATTTTTTCATTATTGCATTTTCAAGCAAAATGCAGACTAGAAGTAGTAAATGTTTGCTGGTTTTAAGATTACATCAATAGTAGGAATAATCACAGCTGTTCTACTGATTTATTAGCTGATGACAATATCAAATATTGAAATAGGGCTGCAAGAGATTTCAAATTTTAAAATGCTAGGTAAGTGCTAAACTATAAAGTGATCAATGAATTACATATATTTTTTAATTGAAAAAGCAAAAATAAAATTTATATCTGTGCTTCTATTATTATGTTTCTTGGTAATATTTTGTAGAACTGTAGGGTTCCCTATTCAAAGAAAAAAAGCAAACAGGTTGTTTTCTGTTCCATAGGACTTACAAATCCCATTTTCTCTTTGGTTATTCATTATTGTCTTCACGCTCTGCTGCAACCAAATGCTTATGACAAGTGCTTAGACCTAAAATGGTGTTTCTTTCCCTTGTGCCTCAATCCTTGTAATGGATGTATGCAGCTTCTAGATTCTAAGCCGGTTGAGCAAGTAATTGAAGATCTGTTTCTGCTTTGGAACTGTGTTTCTGTCTGCCTGGAAAGCATATGTCTAAAGCAAAATAAAGAAGGACTTATTTCTCCCAATTTCTTCCCCAGTGTTAGGATAATAATAGCTCCAAGCTCTACTTTAATTCTTAGGCCCTTGAAAGCATTTAGTGTGGGATTTAGGTCTCTAACAGCTCAAACAGGCTATCTTAAGGCAGGTTACCCACAACTACTGAGGATAGGAGTAACCTGCCTTAGAAGACAAGAGCAGATTTGAGACAGAATATAGAGAATATATCAACATGCTTCCAAGTTAGTAGCTGGAGGTCAAGATGGATAATTTAGGACACTCCAGATGGTGTTACATGCCTTGGGAACACCTGAGGAGAACACTGAATATAAGAATCTACACGATATCCAGGACTCTCAAATCTTATTATAACTAACAGTGATAGTAAATACACTCAGCTGCAGCTGAGGCTGGAACACTGGAGTCTACTCTAATGCTAATGCTTACTAAGACATTGGGCAACAATCTAGAGATTTGGAAATTTGGGAGTCTAGATGTAGGTGCTTATGGTCTGTATGATGAGTCATTATACAATTATTCCTTATTATTCAATTCAGTTATGGATCTACAGGTGGGAAAAAAATCAACCTGGTCAATCTGGTGATGCAAGTTTTGAAAAAGGAACATCAAGAGAGGGAGAAGATGACTCATAGTCATGGGAGGAAGCAGTGGACCAGGCTGGCAAGCCAAGGATGATGTGAAATAAAAAGATCTTAAAAATAATAAACTAAAATCAGGACTAAAGGAGGACCACCCAGAGCCTATGCACACAAATACAGATATAATGAGAGCACAACATTACGAGGGAAAGTCAAGCTATCACAAATTGATCTTATTTATTGAATTGTTTATTAAATTATAATGTTAGTGGTCCAAATCTTTCTCATCTTATTTGCAAAGTCTTGTGCTGGGTTGACCCTGGCTTGATGCCAGTACCAACCAAAGACACTATATCATCCATCTCCTCTACTGGATGGGGGAGACAAAATACAGAAAAAGGCTCATGGCTTGAGATAAGGACAAAGACAGATCACCCAGCATTACTGTCATAGGCAGGACAGACTCAAGATGGGGAAATTAATTTATTACCTATCAAATCAGAGTAGGATAATGAGAAACAAAAACTAAATCTTAAAACACTTTCTCCTCACTCTTTCCTTCTTTCCAGGCTCAAATTTAGTTATGAGTTCCTTACCTTCTCCCCCTCAATGGCACAGAGGGATGGGGAATGGGGGTCAGCTCATCACAGGCTGTCTGTGCTGCTCCTCCTTATGCTGGGGGAGGACTCCTCACAATCTGTCCCTGCCCCTCCCATGGGTGCAACTCAATGGGAATGCTTAAACTCTTATGTAACTCACTATTCCTGAAACGAAAGTCTAGAAATCAGATTTGGCAGACTGCATGAAATTTCTTATTCAGAGGAAAAAGAAAAAAAAAAGAAAAACAAGAAGGGGAATCCCTTTGCTGTACTAGAAAGACGATTTTTATTTCTAATAGTATAAAATGCTCTTCTCTGTGACATCAACAATTTTCCACTTGTTTTCCCTGAAAGCCAAGTGTTTAAGTAGAATTCAGAACTAGATCAACAATGGTAGATCCTTCATCCAAATACTACATAATGTAAGCAGTTATTTGAACATTTTCAGATTAGAATTTTGCCCTTTACAAATATGTTTTATACATACAAGAGGGCCTATTCGCTGATTATTTTCTATCACATCTGTTTGGATGGCATTGTGCCCATTCACGAGCTCATCAAACCCTTGCCCAAGGGCAAAGCTACCAACCAAGCAAGCACTAGTTAAAAAAAGGCCAGCAAAGAAGATACAGTAGGCTAAAATAACATACTACAAGGTAAGGAAATGAGGAAGCTCCTATATAGAATATCGATATATAGAGAATATATATATTTCTATATTCTGTATAGAATAACCATTTTTATATTGAATGTGAAGTTTGGAGGATTTTTTTCTGAGATAACAGTACTGAGTAAGTGAAATGCTAAGATAACAGACAACACTTTGCTAAATGTATCATGGTAGGTGCAAATATGTGTACAAGTACAGAAACAAATATTACCTTTGCTAGCAAATTATTTTGAAAAGACATCAATGGTGTTACTAGTAAGATCAATAATCACCCAGATGGTGATACATGTATTTGTTGTATTTCACTCAGCCGGTTTTTGAAGTGCTTTAATTAGTTCAGCTGTCCAAGCCTCTTTCTCCCCATGTCATCCCTCACTTATTATGTCAATAGAAATGGAAATATTAAAATTATTATCATTATAGCACAGATGGGAAAAGCAGGAAAAAAATTATAAAGGTCATAAAACAAGACTGTAGAAATGCCTTGGATAGAATACAATTTTGTTCTCAGTCATGGAATATTATTTACTCAAGAAAAAATTGAAATAGAATGCTTAAAGCTACAATATAAAAAGAAATTAAGATGGATCTGGATAACTAAACATTTACCAAAATCAGAATAAAATTTGTAATTTGTGATTATATTGCATTTATAATCACAGTAATGGCTTGTACTTACTCTTTATTTTAAGTTGTATTAATAACAAAAGGATTTAACAAGAGTACAAAAATATTATGGTTGAAGGTATTGGGAGTAGTTACTAATAATAATCACAATAACTACTGTCTAGAGAATACTCCTGGGTTAAAAATAAATGGGATTTAATTTTTGTTTTCTGCATGTCTTTTATCATACAACAACTTTTTCAGCAACTCTTTTACTTGCAACACTAGCAAGCTAACAGAAACTGTGCCCAATCCTGGTGCTCACATCAGCCTTTCTGGACTTTCTACACATGAATTTTTGTATAAACCAATTTTTCACAATGAACTCAAGTAAAACTTCAATCTATGAATATGTTTAAACTTTTCCTACCACTGCTCTGTAAAGTATAATAAGAAAAAATAACTTGTGTTGCAACAGAAGTTTAATCCCAAAAAATAATGACAAACTTCTGGTAAAAATTTCCTATTTACTTTTCTGCCTTCATAAGCAATATCAGAGCAGGTCCATCAATCCCCATAATTTATATGATACCACACAAAAATGAGAAGATATATGCAATTGACAGACAAATACATGTACTGTTACTGTCTTGCTAGTATCATCTCTCTATTTAGACTATACACTGAAAATTCTAGTTAGGGCTCTAGTCACCATGAGCAAGACAGTGTGAATATGCGGGCATGAACAGATGTCAGTCAGGGTGATGGACTACACTTCAGACCTCCACAATAAAACTTCTAACTGGTTTGTGCAAGACAGCTCTTCCAATTTTTTGCATTTTGTGCTGTCCTGCACATTACCACAGGCAGCTCTCCCTCTGCTTACACCAATTTAAATGTTGAACAATATCCTGGATAAAATCCCTTTGATTTGTCTCTCCAGTCTGAACAGCCCCAAATCTTGCATAAGAGAGATGTTCCAGCCTTGTGATGCTCTTAATGGGCCTCCCCTGGATTCATCCCAACAGGTTAATATTTTTACTGTGTTGGCAGCTCTAGAGGTGGACATGTACTCCAGGCAGTGTCTCTCAGGGGTGGACTAAAGGGGGAGAAGACCTCAATTCTCCACCTCCTGGTCACACTGCTTTTGATGCAGCCCAGATTGTGGTTGCCTTTTTGGGCTGCAAGTGTACACATTGAGTTTTTCATCACAAGCGTTCCCAAGACCTTGTCCTCTGGGCTATTCTCAATTTGTTTAGCACCCAGTCCGTATTTGTGCTTGGGACCGTTCTGACGCAGGTGCAGGACCTCTCACCTTGACTTTGTTGAATGTCACAGGATTCTCATGGGCTGTTGTGAGGTTCTCATGGGGCCACCTCTCCAGCCTATCATGGTCCCTCTGCATGGCAGCCCTTCCACCCAGTGTGCCAACCACACCAGACAGCTTGATGTTGGCAGGCAAACCTGCTAAGGGTGCATTCAATCCCACCATCCATGTTACTGACGAGGATGGTAAAAAAGTGCTGGAATCCTTTCCACCTAAGAGACATTTGACATTTTCCAGATTTAGTTCAGGAAGCTCTTAGCAGTCCAAATTTGCAACACCTTCACTGATCCATTTAACAAATCCCTAATGAGTAATGTTTTCAATCGGCAAGGTAAAGTTGCATAATGAACAATTTCAAGTACTTGTTTAATCTCTGTTAATTATTCATTATTTATTTTTGTTTATATTTTTAAACTTCTGTCCTCATTTTAGTTTGGGACCCTTTATTTACTCTACACCTGGACACTAATCTATTTCCCTAGCACTGGAACATACTTAAGAGTACATTTCCTACTAGAAAAGGCACAATATGTTTGTCATCCTTGAAGTTTTGTGCAGCTTTTTCTTTCGGAATTGTTTCTACAATTGTTGTACAGAATTCTACATAATATTGAGCTTAAGGAATGTCTATAAAAAGAATCTGTGAGTATTATATATATATATGTATGTATGTATGTACGTATAAAATGAAAAATAAGTTTTTGTGGATTAAGTTCTTGAAAATACTATTTTTAAACTTTTTTTTCTAACTCTTTTCTTCTGTAAGGCAGGGAATATGAAGCACTTATGGTGAATTTAAAAATATAATAACTACACAATCTGACACTTAGGATGAAATAGAGAGAAGACTAGTTAGTTATTGTTGAATATAGTAACTGGGAAAAGACAAGGTTTCTTCAGTTCCCTGATCCTAAGTCCCACCAGTAGAGAGGGTAAGTTAGCTTCTCCCTAGACATACAAAATCACATCTATGCAATACATATCCACTTGCAAGTACAGCCAGTGAACAAATTAAGGCAGGATACACAGCACTCATACAAACAGCAACAGCAGCCTTGTTCCATTCTGTTCTATGGCAGTTCAGGATGAACTGATCCCCAGACTGCCCCTGTACCCTGTTTCTCCTCAGTTACTTGCATCTTGTCATGAGGGTTACAGAGGTCTGCAGGTCAATGTGCATGACTGTATACACACATCCTCACCTACACACACACACACACACACACACACACGCACACTCCCCTTGGATCTTCCTGTCTGCAGTTGCCTCGTGCATGCACATCCACATGCAAATTTGTTTCTCAGTTGACCCAACAGCTCCTCCACCAGCTGATTTAGACCAACTGATCCCTCCAGTAGCCACTTTGCAGACCATCTCTTCATTATTCTGGTCTGGCCCAAATTTAGGGCTTCCAAGACTTTTATCCAACCAGCTGATTTATCTCACTTGGTATTTGCTAGTGATTGCTCACCACTGTATATACCTTCCCTTGCTCCAGTTGCTTGTGTCAGAGAAATATTGCCCCCTCTGACCCATGATCCTAGTCCATCTGATGTCATATAAATTTCTGCATATACACATATGCACAGATAGGTACACAGAATATATGAAAGAACATCTCACACAGGAAAATAATTAGAATTGAATTCAAGATGACAAAACTGTTCATCAGGTGCAGAACATGGTCAGACATGTGTACTGATCAGTAGCCTGTTAAACACAAAGCCATACCTTTTACCCATCAATTTTCTCATGATTGATCCCTCCAAAGAGCCTTGATACATCCTTTTCCCTTCCTTTGATTCTTCTTATAAACATTCCAGTTGTCCTGTAAAATCCCAAAATGCCCTTCCCTTGTATCTTATAATGTGTCCCATACCACTAGGCAGTAATTCTTCTCAGCTTCTGACGTGACCTGAAGAACCTCTTCCATTTAGTCATGGTAGCAGGTGTCATTACTGACTCTTGAAGCTGTCAGGAGGAACAGAATCAGTGTTCTTGTTTCTCTGATTTGGTTATGAGGATTTTACTGTTTGCCATTGCTTTTAAAGCTTGTGGAGAAGAATCTTTCATCATATATCCTATAACATTATTAGAATATTTTTGGCCTGAAAGGGAGTCACTGAATGAGAAAAACAAGGGTATTAGAAAAATTTTGGCTAGGACTCACAATCTTCTTTGCAGAGATAACAAGCAATGTTGCTGAAAAAGTTTTTCAGTCTTGTGTTGAAATGTAGCAGCACACTCCAGTATTCTGGAGAAAATTTGGGGATGAAAATAATTTAAAATTGGGTTTTCTGAGCAGAAAATGAGCAATTAAAACAAATAATACTCATGTGATCCCTCCTCACCTTCCTTCCTTACTTCCTTTTCTACCTACTTCCTTCTGTATTTTTTCTTCCTTTGTTCTATCTCCCTGTAATTTTCCTATTTTTTTTCTTCTCTTCTTCCAATGTGTACCATTAAATATTTAAAGGTTTTCACCCTGCTTTCACTCTGTCTCTCTACATTACTTATTGCCAGCTAAAGAAATCTTTTTAATCTCTACATCCTCTGAAATATCTTTGAGATTTGCTGTCCTTAGCATTGAAGAAAAAATTAATGGATATAAGTTTTGCTGAAATGTGGCATGGAAGCAATTTTGAAACGTTTGCAGATTTTTTTCATTACTACTTTCTAACTAGCCAAGAGCAGAACAGGAATTAGAAAAGATAAAGTTTTCTGTTTTGCAAAGACTTCCTAGGATATTGTTTCATTTGAGGATATGACAGGGTGCAGAGATCAGTAATAATGTGGTATTTACCTGTATTATAGACTAAATAAAATACAAAGATGTATAGTTAATTTACTGGAGAACAATGGCCCATATGCTTTATAATGCAACAAAAATAAATAAATTAATAAATTATTTTGTGGATGAAAAGTAAATGGAGGTAAACTGCATACCATAAGCACACCATAAGTGACATCTGAACAGCATAAGACACAGAGAAAAGAGAAAATTCAGAGTCAGGGAGGAAATAACATCCAAAATCCTACTCAGACTGAGAGAATATTTTTTGAATAGCCTTTCAGAGGGTAAGGCATAAAACATGATTATGTTAAAATATTATGAATTTGTACAGTCATCTGTCTGTTTCAAAAGAATCATGAATTCATAGTGAGATGGGAAAGCAAATATTTACAATACTTTGATAGCCCTCTAGTCCTGAATTTTGCTACTGACACTTTTTCTTATGTAGACAGCTGAAGAGCAACAGTGATAAACCCTAAGTTAGTTCCAAGTTATTCCAAACCTCCTCCTAAAGAACACTGTTCATACTTTTGCAGCTAGAGTTGCATTAAAACTTTACAGCCTGGGTTTCTAGTTTCCCACAGTCACACATCTTCTGGGAAATTTCAGTGATCCCCTTTCGTACAAATCATATTTCTCATATTAATTTTTGAAGGGAAAATATGTAGTGATGGTCTGCTACTAAGAACCTGTGAAAAGATGAAGTCTCCAGATGGTTCTCCAGAACTAGGACAACCTTCTGGGATGCTATGAAACAGATCCACATACGTTCAGTTCTATGGTCAAAATAGACTAAAAGAAAGCTTTACAGCATATTATCGAAATATCTTTCATAAATATTCCTGGGAACAAATGTAACCCTCTTCAAATAGGTGTATAAAATACCCTCTAGCAGATTGCCTTTTCCATTTTCTTTCCCTTAAAAAAGCTTTCAAAATGAGATGACTGCAGCTTTTTCTTCATAATATCCATTAATTATAGCTAAGAAAAATATAAAAGAGAGTTGCCTTTTTTTTCCTCTGTTTAGTATGGATACTCCGTCAGAAAATTTATTGAAAGAGATCATTAAGTTGAAGCTATTCATTTAATCTGTCTGTGGGCAGACCACATTGTGATCTGTGAAATTAAACTGACAAAGCAAATGAGTAAATTTTATCCTGTAAAACATCTAAATAATATTCAGTTGACCAAAAAAAATAAAAAAGGTGTGCAGTAATTTTATTTATTTTTAATCATCTGAAATTTAGTCATTCTTGAACATCTTGAAAAAGCAAGCCTTCTACATTCATTCCTGTGGAGAAAGACAGGGCTTATTTTACTTTCCCATGGAGGCTCAAAATGGTTAATCTTCTTGGGCACATCTATACCAACATATACAGGGAGCCTTAAGGTCTAGATATCTAGATATCACTTGGTAGTGTTTAGCTCACCATTTAAATATCTATTTGAGAAGTATTCTTTCAGTATTTTTTTGATTGAAGAATGAATTTTTAAGCAGAGATGAAGATGATTGTGAAAGTGTTCTGTAACGTGCCAACTGCTTTTCCCCTACTTTTGCAGTGCAAAAATGTGTTATGTGAGTAAAAACCTTCTAGATTGAGAAAAGAAATACCATGTTTAGAGGAAAAAAATCTCTTAGTAGATTTGAAAATTTTAAGTTTAAAAACAGGCAAGTTATGAAAGCTTTATATTCTTCCTGAGCAGAAAGTTGAAAACATAAAGGATGTGTTTAATAGCCTAGAGTTCTTGAGAGCAGGAGCTAAGCAGGGTGGTCACAGGAACTTTACCTCAGAGAGGTGGAGAAATTATATGAAACAAACAATGATATCCCAAAGGAAAGTGAACAGTAATCACTACTAAATGATCAATTTATTAATAAAATATGGTTTTCCATAAAATATCTAATTCTGTTGAAATTAATCTTCTCAATCTCTTTTTAGACAAAATTAGGAATGTAAAAATTGGTTATATGATAACCGTATATACTTTCCAGGGGCAATGATATTTAAACTTAATCTGCCAGAAGAGAATGGTGAATTTTTTCTTTACTCTCCCTTTTACCTTTCTCAAACTGAACTCCAAGCTGAAGGTTTTGTATTGTTTTGTTTTGTTTTGTTTTGTTTTGTTTTTTAAATAGCAGATATATCTACCTTTCTTTTTGTCGTTAACAAAAGTGTAAGTATTTTACATTTACAGAGTGAATTTAAGGTGTCTCTTTTATTTTTAAACTTTTTGTTTTGTTTTGTTTAAGATGAAACAATGTAGCATTTAGCTGTGCAACCCACTTAACTTGGGTTTCTTGCCTGTAAATTGTACGAACTCATATCATATGAGGGCAAAGCACATGGTGACAATAATTTAAACCAGCCTTTCTTTTCCTTAAATGACCTATCTTTCTCTGAGACTAGACTTTTAAATTATACTTACTATTCTTATAGCTTGTTATGTCTTTGCTTTGATTCATTTAATGTCCAGGAGATATAGATCTATTTTGAAATAGATTTAGAGAAAACAATCTTCTAATACCTGTTGTTAAAAAATTAAAATCTTAAGGCTTATAATGATCAGACTACCCAGTGGATGCCAGGAAGTATAAAGCATCTTCTAGAAAGGTGCTGGACTTACTGCATTTTTCTACTTATTTTTTTTTGTTTTTTTGAGCTTCTGAAATAGATATTATGAGAAATTGTTCTGTTGGTGGACGTCAACATAGTAATTTATGTAAATTTAGAAGATCAACATAGAGTACACTGTCCATAACATGAATGCAAGTACAATAGTACTTTTAAGTATTGTTTCCTCAGCTTTTAAGCAAGAACATGATAATCCATTGAAGGTTTGTCTCTAAAAGCAGTAAATTCTTGAGACAGCTTCAAATAAACATTTCTGGGAATTAAGTTTACTCTTTTAATAAAGACTTTTTTTAATACACTGTGACTTTATAACTAGTCAACAAAATTAATATCAAAAATGTTCTTTTTTTACCTTATTTAGAAACAAAAATATTTACATCTTTTTCACTTTTCCTGCATCAACCACTGATTGTCTCACCTGCTAGAAGCCTAATATTGCCAATTAGACACAATATTGAATATGAAGATAAATATAGTCATCAGCCTCCTGTAGCTACCAAAGTATGTTTGTATTCTGTGTCATCCATTTTTTTATAAACTGTATCCATCCACCCCCCTCCACAACATTAGCCCCATGCCTGAATGTGTTTCCTTGTTGGTGTATACAAACATAGTGTTTGACATATTCAGGGCATGCTGAATTTATTCAACTTACACAGATTGTTGGCATCAGCAGCAGACCTGATTTACACCCAGTATATTATATATTTCATTTATATTGTGCTAGTGATATGCGTACTACAAATTTGACAGTTCTGGTTGTCCTGTGGCCTTGTCAAAACTGCAAATTCTAAATGTGTCAGAAGTCCTCAAGCTCTACTGGAGCAAAATTTATACGTAGAAAAAAAAAAAAGAAATATCTTGGCAACCATGAACATATGGTAGGCTAAGTCTTATTTCCTGTGATATTATTTTCTCATTGAAAATGATGAAGCTGCAGGACATTGAGTGTGTATTAGCTTCAGAAGTGCTGCCTAGGAAACTCTTCAAGTCAGAAATCATAATTGTTCCGTTCTGCTGCTTTCCATTTCAACAGAATCATAGAATCTTTAAGGTTAGAAAAGACATCCAACATCATTAAGTCCAACTTTTAACCAAACATCACAATCATTGTCAACTAAACCACAGCACTGTCACATCCAGTCTTTTCTTTAACGCTTCCAGACATGGTGACTCCACCACTTACCTAAGAAGCCCATTCCAATGGTTAACCACATTTTCAATGAAAAAATTCTTCATGAGGTCCAACCTGAGCCTTCCCTGGCCCAGCCTGAGGCTTTCTCTTATTCAATTGCTAGTTGCCTGGGATAATTCTACTTCACCCTCTCTCCCCACATCACAAACCCAAGATAATACCAAGGCCTAATTTTTTACAGTATACCTTTGGGCAAGTCTTGAAGCTCAAAAAGCTCTTATTGCAAATAAAAACTTAAAAAAAATATTTAAATTCTCAAAGTGTTACTGTAGTGTTATTTTTCCATTCTTATTATTCTAAAATTGCCTATCTAACCTCTTATATATTCTTACTCCAATACAAGACAATGCTAAATTTCACAGCTATGTGGAATTTATGAGCTTTTGAAAAACTGGAGGCAAATCAGGAATTTGCAATGGATGAGAATGAGAACCTGGGGGTTTTGCATGTTGGAGTGGGTTAGTAGGACAGAGTCAACTGATATTCAAGGGAAGGGGAGAAGGGGGAACAGAGATAGGGCTAGGCATATAAAAGCAGTTGGTAGTGAGTAAAACAGGACTTGTCAGTGTGCTTGTCTGGCTGAACCCTGTGCTTGGTCACTGAAGTTTGTCCTGTCTTCCTATATCTTTCTGTTAAATCTTTCCTTAACTCTCTCTAACTATAATCTCAATCTGTATTCTGTGTGTGTATGTGCTGCAAGGGCACAGAGGAGACCTGAGTGTGTTAGTCAAACTTGGGAATAGCTACTGGGGTCAAACCAAGTGGTGGGCACCCCTGGCCATTGGCATCAGCTACAGGAAAGCAGCAGCTTCATCTGTAGCTCACACCTGAATTTCAGGACATGGGCCTGACATCCAGCTGCTGGGGCAGGAGACATTCTGGACTGGAGCAACTGGAGAAGTGACAACAGTTCTAACATTCCTAACACAAAATATTCAAATCTTCACTGGCTTCTGGATGATTATCTATGGAGGTATTTATAGAGAAAGAACAATTGCTATAGTGAAGTATAGTCTCACTAGTCCCCTAGTCTTCTATTCCCAAAACATTGATGCCATTGGATTTGTTTGTTACACTGAAAATCTTGCTACAGGAAAAAAATGAAGCATACTTTACAGGTGCGGTGTAAGTCTGCTATTGTGAGTCCAAGCTGTGCTTTAACTAGTATACTAGTCCACATCATTAGTCCAGTCACAGAAATTTCTGCTTTAGAGCACTGCAGCAAACTGCAGTAACACAAGTTCTCCTGCCTGGAGGGAGGTAAAGTTTGATGGAGTTCTTGTCTCTTTTCTTGAAGGAGCATGATTCTGATGCTGACATGGTGCCTTATTTTCTCCTTGGGCTGGGGATCATACTTGGAGATCCTGGTGTACATTCCCTGCCCCCATTGCATGCCTTTAGGAAGTCCCTATGTGGGAGGGGAGCAGGAAAGAAGAACCAGATCAAATTGGCCAAGGCTGCTCTGGCCCTCTCGGAGACACCTGCCCAGTCCCTGCTGTGTCTGGTGATGGGGATGAGAATCCTACTGGTCTTTAAATCTCCAGAAGCACACTGATCTTGCTTGAAATCATGCTCACCACTTCATTAAGTTCATGAAAAAATGGCAATGGCCAAACTATTCCTTTTGTTTTCCATAGTTCCTGTTCTGTTTTTCATAGCTACAAACAAACACAGAAAAGGAAAACTGTTTCTATGGGAATAGAAGAAAATTTGCTAAGAGAAATTGAATTGTGTATTTTTAGCATTATATTAGTGATATACTGATTGCCTAGTACTTAAAAATATTTGCAGAAATAATAAAGCATTATTATTTTTGCAAAATTATGTATAATCTCTTTTGGGTGTTTAGGGGTGATTTTAAGTAGATGCAGAGACAGCAGAGGCTGTGCATAGCTCTCATAGCAGCTATTCTGAAAACGGATTAATTCTGATTAAAAAATTATTTGAGACACATCTAAAGCTGGAATAATTCAAGATTTATGACTGTGTCTTTCCTGTCTATGGGTGCAAATTCCCTATTGTATGAAGCCATGCAAGGAGAGTTGAACTACAGCATTTTGACAGAGAGAAAATCTATTAGTTTCCTAAAGAATATTATTACACAGATCAATTTCATATTCCCTGTCTTATCCTACAAATTTTCCCATAGACTAAACCTTTAAAAAAATTTATTTCCTTTGTCTCAAGGAGAAGAAGTAATAATTCTTCATAGACATCGCTGATTACTTTTAAGGTTTGAAAACTGGATATTCAAATAGGTTCTGTCAAATGCTAGTGGCAATGTACTATATACATACTCTGAATTTGTAATTATTTTTTGCCAGCTTTTATTGTCTTAGCAACCAATTCAATTCAATTGGAGATTTGTACTACTTCTATCATTGAAACTTCCTGGAGTCTGAACATTTGACCTTTTACCATTACTAATTTCATACATCCTCCTAAATAAAACATATAACAACAATGAATGAAATGTTCTGACGATATTCTCATCTATTCAAAAGTATTTTTTGCTGTCTTAGGCAGTGCAATATTTCTGCAGCATATTTATCCAGGTATTCATTTTTCAGACTGACCAGGGGGAAAAAAAAGAAAAAAATAAAAGATGGAAAAACACAGTTTTAATAAAGAGTAGAAATGCTTTGGTCTACCTTTACAATTATTTTTAACTGAGTACAAAGAAGAGTGAGAAGCTTCAGGGAGCTAGGAATTTATGATCTTTAAACTCAAAAAGCTGATATTTCAAAAGTAGCATCTTTTATTCAAAGGTACTTCTTTTTTAAAAAGTGCTTGGAAACCATGAAAATCCTTAAGAATTACATAATATGGGGCATTTTTATGTCTAAAATAATTACTTTTTGTCTGGATTTAGTACAATTCAGATAAAATAGTATGTATTTTACTGTTGGCATTTTTAATGTCTTCTTGTATCAGAGATTATTTTATAAAAACAAGAACTAAATTATGTTCACTTTTCATATAAAACACATTCTAGAGACAGTAAGTGTCTGAAGATTTTATTATTATTATTGTAGGTAGAATGTTTATAAACAACATATATTGACATTATTTAACGAATCATGGATCTGCCATTTTTATTGTATCTTGAGAGAAATTAAAGCTAGTTGTTTGAAATCAAGTCATCTTAATAGGTAGTTGAATCATGTCATAGATATCTGTGACAAATTCACTGTTGCCTTTAAGATTTGATAACATTTCTTACTTACAAAGATTTAAAAGGAAGTGATGTCACACAGAATTAATTCAAAATCCAGTGACTGGATTATTTTTGTCATTAGTTTCTCTTGGTTTTGAAATTAATCTGAATTTGATTTAATTCTCAGGTAGACAAAAATAAAAAAATAATTTATTTGCATGCTTAACACAAACCTCAGACATATCTACAACATATTTATCTTCCACTGCTATATTTGTATTAAAAGTTACATAGTTTTGACTTCATAGAAACTCAGAATGTATATATGTTGAAATCTACAAAATTGTGTTAGCATTGAACATAATAGTTTACCTTTAAACATACTTGCCTTCAAAGACCTAATTCGAAGGTAAAGAATGTTGTTGGCTAACCAAGAATACAGACCATCTAATTATTCAAAAACTTTACAGCATTTCCTGCATGAGGTAGTTTCAGGTAAACATCCTGCATTAAGTTTTAGTTGTTTAAGCATTGCTATCTCCAGGAAGAGCAACTTGCCTTCCTTAATAATAAATCCATTATGATTTAGTTAGGAGATAGTAGTTCAGCAGCTGTAAAGAAAAAGAGAAACAAAATTTTTGTGTATACAGTTAATGCATCTGAAAAAATTGATTAGATATGATTCATGTGTTGGCAGTATTACACCCCACTGGTGGTGAAGTAGAATTCAACTTGAGTTCATTATGTGAGACAGAGCAAATACTCTAAGCCTGAATTAAAACTGAAAATTACAGTTTCTAGGTAATGCTTTTCTCTACGACCCTTCTATTTTCTTTTGAATTTATTAGGTATTCTTCCTTCTCCATACCACTCTTTATACAACTTAATCAAGCTCATTCTCAATAGGTAAATGAAAAAAATTCTGATAGACTCTTAAGAGGATCTTTTAGAGAAACATTGAGTTGTTAATATTGGAATTTGGATGTTTAAATTCTACTGTTCTTAATTTGTCATTAGGACATTTAGATGACAAAACATATTTAATTCCTATTCACTTCTTTGGCTTTGGTAATTTTTTTGTTGAGTTTTTCTTCAGTCCAAAAAATGTAAAACATAAATGGCAAAAAATAGACCCCAGGTCTAAATATTCTTAGTTATATGTTGAACTCATTGGGAAACTCACATTTCTTTCAGTAGTGTCTTCTGAAATCAGATGTGCTCTTGACTTCACAGTGACCCAGTTTCAAAAAAGTACTGCCTGGCCTGTCTGCTGGTAGACGGTCTTTTGAAAATATTTTTTTCTTTTTTTTTTTTTTCATTTTCCCTGGAGTGATCCTAGGTGTCCTAACTTTTACTGAGCTATAGTTCTACGGAAATATGGTTTTTTAATCTCTGTTGCTAAGTCTCTTCTCTTCAAAAGGCAATTTGTTGTTTTCAACTCCAGGTAGAAACTAACAATACAAAGTTGCATGTGAAGGGCCTGTTTTAAACATCCTGCTGGGTTCTTATTTTTCTAATAGTGGTTTACTTTACATTAAATCAGATAGAAGCATTTAAAATTTTATTTATTACATGGAAAACAAAAGATTCTCTTTAACACCTGACACGGCATTCAAAAGTTTTTAGTTTTTTTCACTGACAATGCTGATTTACTAATACCTAATTTAGAAATGCAAAGAACTAGTAACCAGTAAGGAAGTAATTTTTGATGCCACAAAGCCAAAATTAGAAATTTAATGTAGGAGGTTAAAAATGGTTTACAGATTTGTCTTACTTTCAGCTAAGTCCACTGTCTCCAGCCTTAGGAACTCAAAATGAATCTCTAAGTGTAATCACAGAGTCTTTTGATGAGAAATGTAGGCAAAACCACCACTACTATTCTGTCTATTATTCTTTTCAACAGGAAGCAAAGTATACAAGTTTGGTCCACCAGAATGTTATTTTCAAGCACAGACAAAGTTTAAAATAAGCCACAGCTGAAAATAAGGATGAATTATTTAGGGTTTTTCCCCTCACTCTTCTGGAATTTTTTTCTGGCTATGAACCATAGTGTGGATGGATAATGTGGCCATAACAGAAACTAATTTAGCAATGTGAAACACTCTAAGAATATGCATACTTCCCCTTTCCATCTATACTCTTTCAGGATAGGCAATGAGGACGTATTGTCGCATTTTCAAAGTCAGAAAAATACTGATACTCACAGGAAGAAATGAACTACCAAAAAACACTTACAATAAGACTTCAGAAATGTTATATTATTAAAAAATCAAAATCAACAAGAAAAAAAACAAACAAAATATCCCGCATGACCTATAAAAACCACATTTAATTTCAGTATGATGCAAGTTAGACTTACTGAAAGAAACTATGAAAGGTTTAGATTAGCTAAAAATCACTTGTGACGAATTATACTGGTAATTAGTAGCAAATCTGAGTAACAGAAGAATCCAGAGGAGTAAAACTATCCTGTCATTTGAATTTTCCTGTGCAGAAATGCTGGAAAAAAATGGCCGTTTGTTTTTAAAATGAAAGAAGTTGGATGAGGAAGTTTTGCAACAATAATAAGATATGAAGTGTTCAAGGATGTCTTTTGAAGAAAATTGAAAACCTGCTTTGATAATGACCCAGTGGTTGTGCAGTAATTAGTAAAA
Organism: Toxostoma redivivum; assembly: GCA_013397375.1. NCBI lineage: Eukaryota > Metazoa > Chordata > Aves > Passeriformes > Mimidae > Toxostoma > Toxostoma redivivum. The sequence goes on along the minus strand of VXBI01008668.1, from coordinate 239,646 downwards.
AATTATACTTAAATGCATATGTATCTTCTGATAACTCATCTATCTTTTATAGTGGAGTTTTCAGTGACCTTACAGCCATACTCATGAGTGGCTGGGTTGTGTAAATATAACCACAGTTTAAAAGATACTGAAGAAATATGGGATTATATCAGGGACTCTGGAAACAGCCAGCAGAAGCTGGTAGAAATAGCCTTGAAAGTGCAGTCGTGGGACAATAGACAAGGTCCAAGGCTATAATCACAAATCACTGATGATTAATTACTGATCACTACAGGAGCACAATCTTGGCAGACAGGCCAAATCTATTTCAGGGGTAAAAAAAGAAAACAGAAATGAAATCTCTAGCATCTCTAAAACACACCATATTGAATAAAACTTGGATGCTATATCAAGTTTATGGATGAGAGAATAAAGAGCAAGTAAGTAAATTGCATTAGGAAATCGTTTTAGAAATTGCATAAACAAATCCAAGAGTCAGGAAGAAAGCCCTTTTCCTTTAGGTATGTATGTCAAAAATATTTGAAAGACATGGATTACTGAAAATATAGACTGAAATAAGATCTGAAATTAATTAATCCATGTAGTAAGGACCTACCTTGAGACAATGCCTAAAAGATATGCCTTTATTGTTTGACTATGATCACTGATACATATGTAGAATGTCTACTTTCCTCTTCCCCACAAACAGTTGTACAATGTGACATTGTGATTATATTTGAACCATGTTTCCTGAGTTTTGTTATGTGATAATGTGTGACAGAGACAACTATGGAAAATAGAAAACTATGTTACATATGTTGTTCCCCCTATGGATTAGAATAGTTAGGCTAAGAAATGAAGATGGGCCATTTTTGCATTTTTGACAAAGCTATCCTTTTTCTTATGCTTTTTATTTTAAAGCTGTTCTTTTAAAATATATTGATAAGCCATTTCCCAGATGAAAATTAGGCTGACAGATATATAATTCCTCCAGACCTCATTTTCTTTAGTTCTTAGGGCATGCATATTCTTTTTCTATAAATTCTGTAAAGTAACAAGCATTACTTGAAATATCCTTTTGACTAGTTCTGTTGCTTTAGGGTCAATTTCCTTATGATTTGTAGTACTTGAGATAGCATAAAACTTTTGTTGCTTATTCTTTCTTCCTTTGGGCCCATATTCTTATCTCCCTGTCAAAATTATTTTCATGCTATGCAGTATGTGATTAAAATTTGTCTTTTTTTTTTTTTTTCAATTATGGCTGAAACAAAAAAGTGTAACAAGTATTGAAGATATTTCCATATCTATTACATTTTTTCTGTTCCTCTTCAGTATTGTATCTGTACACTTGTCTGTTTACCTGTATGCCAAAGGTTTACTTGTTAACTCTTTTTTTTACTAATATACATGAATGAATCGTTCTAGCTTTCTAAATTCAATATCACTTGATGTAGTTCTTCTCACTGAGCCTTTTCAATATGACTGTCTTATGACTTATGCAATCTTTCTGATTTCTCAGTCACTGACCAACTCTTGGTGCATTCTTTTTAGTACTAGACTATCTTTATTTTGTAATGACAGTTTGTCTTTACATAATGATATTTTGTAATTTCTAGTTAATATACCTCATTAAATAAATTGCAGCTTCCATTGTTTTAGCCCACAGATTATTTTTCTAGTGGTTCTATAAAATGCATGTCTCAAGTATTACCTTAAATCTGGTAGTTAACCTATCAATCATGTATGTTTTTAAAAAAGAAGGGCTTTATTTGTTCAACAGGACTTCAAAGTGAACATTTAATTTATAATATTCTTATAAGTATTTTAACGAGATTTCTTTGCTTTTAATTGTACTTCAAAATACAGAAGCAGTTGCCACTGAAATAGTAGTTAGGCATTGGAATAAGTTTCTCAGTGAAGTTGTGGAGTCACAGACCCTGCAACTGTTCATGAGGTGTCTGGATATGATTTGTCAGGTTGTGGCTTAAGAGTGATTATGATGGTGCTAGGTTGACAGTTTGCACTAGATGATCTTGAAGGTCTCTTCCAGCCTTGACGGTTCTGTGATTTTGTGAGATCTGTAGTTCGAAAAAGGATTGTCAGTTTTTCTTATGTATTCTGCTACTTCTGAAACTTTAAAAGGCTCATTGTTTTCTATTATAACAATAGAATAATAAAATAAGAATAGAAACAATTATAATAGTTTCTATTGTTATTTTCACAGAACATTCTTGAGAGAACAAGGACTTAACATGTCTAATATTATAGTAATAAAGAATTATTCTGGTATTCTTTCTAAACAAAGTGTCTGTAAAAGAAAAATGCCAAAACAAAACCTAATGTTATTACCTTGTTTTAAACTACATTTCCAAGCAGATGATTCCAAACCAACATTTTCTACTAAATTACTACTATGATCATCACACCCTTTTCTCTAAATATTTCTGTAACCTTACTTGTGAATTTCCTAAGCCAGTGGTAGCTGCTCATTTTAGCAGCTTTTTTGCAATAATTTTGCTCTATTGTAGAAGAGACACACATTGGTTTTCAATCAATATTAAGGATAATCCCTAATCTCTTCAGCTACAATGGTGAGTTGCAGACTAGACTAATGTGTCAAAGTACTATGATTTTTCAGGAGAACGAGGAAAAATAACTCCAGTGCAATTTAGATTTTTAATATTAATCATAGGAATAAAATTTCAGTCCATCAAGATTATTGATTTAAAAAAATTGCTATAATCATTCCAGGGAAATGGAATACATTGCAGAACAACAGGTTGTGAGTGAAAAAACAGTAAATTCTGCAAGAGTTCCTGAAGACTTAAGATATTTTTATTGAATTGGTATTAAGCACACCAAATAATGGTGTTCATGATCAACATAAAATTAGTGGACTCACTTATTTCTTTTTCAGTGAAATTTTGTTTCGCCTCTTATTTTGCTCCTCACAGTTGTTTCTCAGTATGAGATAAAAGACTTTGAAATTATAGCAGCACATCTTGTATCTGCTAGCAAAACCCAGAAGCAATCAGACTGACATGGCCACTTGTCTCTTGTTTATTATTAAAGTATCTTTTTAACCTTTCTCATGTCCCTACTTGCAGTCAATTTTCCCCTGGATTTTTTTTTAAATTCATTTTAATAATTAATAAAATATTTCATTCTGTCCTGCTCTCCCTCCTTTTTTTTTTTTTCTTATTTTACTTTTTCTTCTCTCCTTGAGGGCTTTACATCTCTGTGTGACTATATATATAATGCTTATACACAAAAATTTATAAGTACACGCTGTGTTACTTGATTACTTAATATACAGGAGCTGCTTTAGGGTAACATGTTCTGAAGGTATTTTATTGTTAATGACTTTTAAAGCACACATACCTAAACTGTTGAACATTATGTCTGGTTTATGCAATTCCTATTGATTACATGAAAACAAGAACAAGTATTTCGATGTATGTATGTCATTATCTCTTTGAAACAATTATTTAACTAATATGATAAAAAATAATTTAAAAACCTTTTTATTTACTTGTTGACAGAGCTAGGACAAACTACAACAATACTTTGGGCCTAATTAAATTATTAGGCCTTTTGACCTTTTGCCATGACAGCTCTAGCCAGTAACATTGGGGTAAAAAATAAAATCTGACACTGAATAAGTTGAGTAGACCAAACAGAAAAGCTGTTTAATTGACTATGTCTCTAATTTACTCAGATAATAGCTACATGCATATTTATTCTTAGTGAAGTTGAAGAGTTTTATTTTATTATATATAAACCTAAAGGCACAGATAATTTTTGATGGGACCCAGGACTTCCATAATGCTTTTAGATACTAAGATAATTGCCATGCCAGGTAATTTTGTAGAGGCTGTGTAGAATCTTTCTTCATTTTTTTCCCCTAAAATTTTCGGGACCATTTGCATTACTTATTACTGAAATACCCTAATGTGAAATCATGGCAAAAGGTGTGTACACAACACAAGAGTTTCAGCAAAGCCATCCCAACGTTTGGGGACAATAGGTCAAATAAAAGGTGTCAGTTCCTCCCTGAGAATGGAACTCCCCAAAACACAAAAGAAGTAATTCCCTTCCTTTAAGAGACTATCATAGGAGGTGGAGTCTTAGAGGAACAGGGTTTCAACCTGAATCTTTAACCTTTCAGGTATATGACTAGGTTTCAGGAAGAATTTCTTCACAGAGAGGTCTGACAAATATTGAAATGGGCTGCCCAAGGAGGTAGCGGATTCACCATCCCTGGAAGCGTTCAAGAAATGACTGGACTTAGCACTTAGTACTATGTTCTAGTTGACAAGGTGGTGATCAAAGTTGGACTCAATGACCTTAACAATTCTATGATTCTAGGTTGCGTGGTACCGTGTCCAGTCCAGTCCAGTCTCGAAAATCTCTATGAACAGAAAAAATCTCTATGAACAGAAAATCCACAACCTCAAGATACGACAACTTATTCCACTTCTTGGCTGTCCTCCTGGTGGAACAGTCATTCTTATACCCCATTTGAATCTTTGCAGCCACAATTTATGACTATTAGCTCAGTCAAGCTCTGACAATCACAGAATCACAATACTTGAGGTTGGAAGGCACCTCAGGAGGTTATCTGGTCCAACACCCCTGGTAAAGCAGAGTCACAGAGAGCAGGATGCTGAGCATTGTGTCCAGACAGCTTTTGAGTATCATCAACAAGGGTAACTACACAGCCTCACTGTAACCTCTCTGTACAACCTGTGCCAAAGGCCAGTCACCATCAGTAAAAAAGTGCTTCTTGATGTTCAGAGAGAACTTCTTGAGTTTCAGCTCTTGCCTATTGCCTCTACTTCTGTTGCTGGACAACATAAAAAGGCTCCATCTTTTTGCACTCTCCCCTCAGATGTTACAGATATTGAGCTCTGCTCATTTGGGCAGAGTTCATATCAACAGAAGTGGTCCCTCTGGTGCTCTGAATTCTCTCTGCTGCTGTAAGAATGAACTGCCCCTGTTCGGAGCAGCTCTCTCAGTCTTTTCTTATATGAGATGTGCATCACTCCCTTAATGTACTTTGGAGCCCTTTGCTAGACAGTTCTTATGAGAGTGTCCAGATGAGGGAGTTCACAGAGTTTCCAGATTAGGGAATGAATCAAGCATAATGACCAATCTTAGTGTTCTTTTAGCAGCACTGCTTGTAGTTACTCCTGACAGTAGGAACTGATGAGTGGAATATAAGAACTTCCTGACAAATGTCAAGGCTTTGAAAGAATTATTTCAATTTGCATTTCTCACCTTCAGCAGAAGTATAGATTTCAACATATTGTATGCATGGAAAAGTATTTATTTTCCTGTAACCTTCTGTCTTGAAATGCCAGAGATATTATCACCATTCCAAGAAATATTTACCTAAAATAGGACAATTTTTATTTCAACATATTGAACTGTGGCATAAAATTGTGGTTTGAAGCTTTTTTTTAGAATAGATGCACAGCAGAAGAACACATAAAAGCAGTATCTGCCCTTATTTTTGTAAGTTACCATGCAGCTTGTGAAAAACAAAAAATATATTAGAAGTTATTAAAAAAAGGATTATTACCCTATATTCTATAGAATAATATAGAATGTTTTGAATTCCATGATATAGTAATGGTCCAATATTTTCATAGCTTTGAAAAGAGAAAGTGTCTTCCACAAAAATAAACATTTAAGTGCTACAATTGTTACCCATTTGCATCTTTATGTTTTAAAATTAGCTGTTGAAAGTCACTTGACAGGTATCAGAACCAGTGCTTCTCTCAAAGTGTATCATTAATTGTACTGGCTTAATGATGTTATAAAATATATAGCAACTTCTGAAAATAATAATAATTATATTTTAAGGAATTTTAGGGAAAAAACACCAGACATACTTAGCAATTTTGCTATTTTTTTTTCTGAATTGTCTGCTTAAATTTCAACCTCTTGCTCAACACTATGTGAAACTGAGAAAACAATACCTTAATCTCAAATACTTGAATAATCCAGTTTTCTAGATTAGCTTTATTTATGTCTAGCTGGCTATCATTGTATTGAATTCAAAGAGAAAAACAGAAATATAGACTTAAAATACAGAACTTTTCTTAAAGAGAATAATTGGATTTTTTAAACTCCTTTCAGTTAAAACTATATTGAGTGTCCTATGTATTAGGAAATAAGAGAGTTTCTAATAAAAGCAACACTATTTTCGGTGCTCTAGTAACTTTAACAATTGTTTATTTAGTTCTTAGCTAATTTAAACAAACACTTCCTAGAAAGACACACAATATTCTTGAAAAGCCAGATGGCCCCTGAGTACCCCAGAGCTACATAACCCTTACATCATCTATTAACACCACTACCTTCTCTTTTGTCTGTCACAGTCAACTCAAAATAAAGTCAGGCATACAGTATAAATTTTGTTAAAGGATGTAGTCTTATTCTATTGGACAGGACCCATATCACAATAAATAAAATCTTGAGTTTCAGAATCTTGAACTGTTTCTGTATTTCAACATAGGATCTGAGAGTGGATATAAAAATCCCCTCAAAAAACCAAGCTGAACATTGACGTACTTGCTTAGGACTTGCCTTTTCAGATTCTAAAATTCTGTATTCTTTACTTATTGGTATTTCTGTTTCAGCAAAGCACATGAAGCCTGTCTCCTTTTAATACATTTTTTCTATATGGATGAAAACCATCTCCTGAAATAGAAAATTCATGGGCCCTTCACTCCCAGAGACTCTCCAGATATCAGACCCCACATTTCTGAACAAGCAGTCTGTATTCAAGGTTAAATACTTAAATATCTAAGGCTATAATAAGACTTTAAACAACTAAAATCTACTTAGTAACTTGCAAAGCACTTAGAAGCTCAAATGTATCAATCCATGGTACCAAAATATCTTCAAGTATTAGTTGTTTTTCTTCAAGCCATTCCAAACTCACAAGTCTATCTACCCTGTGAGTTTAGAGGATCTAAAATCATCCTTGCAAATTCCAGTTTTAGAGCTGGGCCAGTAGCTTTCAAGTATTGAAAAATAATATTCATAATGTTTAGTGTTATTTTATTTTAATATTATTTGGTTAATATTATATTTATAGTGCTGACATGGTAGCCCTGGTCAGTTTTTTCTGAATACTGGTTTCTGGTTTGTTCCGTTCCTGACTACCGACTTGTGTTCCAGATATCACTTGTGTTGAATCTAATCCCAAATTGTTTCTTTTACTTCTAATTTTTTTTTGTCTTTTTTATTTTTATTTTTATTCTTCAGTAATATAACACATTTATTCATCTGAACTGTGATCATGTAAAACATACTCTTTAGTGTGTTTGGAGGAAATTACAAGCCAGGAAAAGTTATTTGCGGTAGTGGTCTCTCACAGCATAAGGTGATTGTAACTAAATCCATTAGAAATACTCAAATATTGGCTCTTAAATGTATTTCTACCTGACAAAAACAAAATTGTTATACTTGGCATTAAGAAATGGAAGCTGCAAACTTTTATCATTGTGGCATGGAAAGTATGCTGTTATTAAAATTACATTTCTAAAACAAATGTGCTGGTAGGAGGACAAAGTTTAAAAAGCTCATGCTTCAAATATAAAATATATTCACAGGACCATAGGATCATTTAGGTTTGAAAGATCATTGAAGTCAACTGTTAACACAGCACTGCCAAGACCATCACTAAATCATGTCTCCCAGAGCCACATCTACATATCTTTTAAATACCTCCAGGAATGGTGACTCCATTCCCAGGACAGCCTGTTCCAGCATTGGACAACCCTTGCAGCAAAAAAATTTTTCCTAGAATCTAATTCAACACTTTAGTGAATTTTTTCCAACTGAGAATATTCTGTGATTCTGTGACTTAGCTTGAGGCCATTTCTTATTGCCCTGTAAGAAGAGACAGACCTCCACCTCACTACAACCTCCTTTCAGGTAGTTGTAGAGTGATAAAATCTCTCCTCAGCCTCCTTTCCTCCAGACTAAACAACCCCATCTCCCTCAGCTGTCCTCACAAGACTTGTGCCCAAGTCCCTTCACCAGCTCTGTTGCCCTTTTCTGGATTTGCTCCAGCACCTCAATGGTTTTCCTTGCAGTGAGGGTCCCAGAACTGGATGCAGCACTCAAGGTATGCTCTCACCTGTGCTGGGAACAGGGGACAATCACGGCCCTGGTCCTGCTGGCCACACTCCTGCTGATACAGGCCAGGATGTCACTGGCCTTCTTGGCACCTGGACACACACTGGCTCATGTTCTGACACTGTCAACCAGCATCCCCAAGTCTTTTGAGTTGGGCAGCTTTCCAGTCACTCTGCTCCAATCAGTGTTACATAGTGGTGTTGAGATTGAATGCAGGACCCAGCACTTAGGCCTATTGAACGCTGGCCACTCTGAGAAGGGACTCAAAGGAATTTTAAAAAATCAAACCAAACTAAATTAAGACTACAAACAACATTTCACACTGTGCCATAGATAGTCTTTAATGCAGCTCCTTTAGCGTTTAATAGCATTTTGTTCAGTGTTTTATTCCTTGCCATTAATTTGCTCTGAACAGCCTTTGAAAACCAGACATGATTTCATTTGTGCTACAAATTAATGTCACAGAATTTACAATATTCTTTCTCTTTTGTCTATGGAATAAGCACAAGTGATGACTCTCTTACCAAGAATAGACACAAACATGCTTTAAGATTCAGATATATGAACAAGAATAAAAGCTTTTTTTTTTGTTGTTGTTGGCTGTATGTATTTATGTACTGGTTTTGAGGCAAAGAGAAGGCAAGTGGATGTGGCTGAGATGGAGTTCTTTTTCTCCAGAGCAGCCCTCCTAGTGCTGTTCTTTGAATTGGTTGCTGGAAAGGTGTTGGCAGCAAAACCAGTGGCTTCTGCTGAGCAGCACTGGCACAGCATCAGTGCTGTCTCCCCAGCATTGTGTCCTCCTTCCACAGGCAGGGGTGGGCAGGATCTTGGGAGTGGACACAACTAGGGCAGCTGACCCAAATTGATCAAAGGGACATTCTGTACCATATTATGTTGGTTCAGATGTAAAGCTAAGAAAAGTAGGAAGAAGCAGGGCACTAGTTGTTTGACGTCTTTGCCTTCCAGATGACCAACACAGATGTGGAAGCTCTGCTCCACGGGAAGTGGCCATACATTGCTGGATAATGGGAAGTAGTGATTTTTTTTCCTTTGCTTGTGCACAGTCAAGCTTTCACTATTACTTTAGTAAATTGCCTTATCTCAACTTGTGAATTATTTTCCACCTTAATTTCTCTCCCCTAACCAGCTGAGAAGGGGGAGTGGTAGAACAGCTTTTTGGGCACCTGGCAACTAGACAAGTTCAACCCATCACATCAAGAAGAAAAGAAAACAAGCTTTAAACTATTACCAGATTTCAAACCTTTTCCCAAGTCATCATAATTACTTGTAATGGTATGTTTAGGAATCATGTTAACCCATTCTGTTAGAATATGTCTGTGTTTACATTTAGAGAAGTGAACCACACATTCTCATATATACATATATTTACAACAAAAATGTTTAATATAGACTTTGATGATCATTCCCTGAATGGCTTCATGACTTTATGGCGCAGAAAGTGGATTACTAATCCATGATGTCATTTTAGAAATACCTTTTTGTCGATTAACATCTGAAAAGAAATGATGGAACCTATCTGAACTAATGCAGAGATCTATTTGGTGAACTACTTATAGAAATCCAGTCATCCTAGGTGTTAATGAAAATGAGGATAGTATTCAGAGGACATCTTGACTCATGCTATGGTAATACAAAATTTCTTTCATGAAACAAGCAGGAGACCTTGTTGTTTCTGCATTAATGTTAGCTTAGATGTAGCTGTCTAGAGTAAATCAGAAATCTGGACCTATCCTTTAATAGCTACTGTAGAGATTGTGGCAGGACTTCTACCATATTACTGAGTTATCTACTACCAGCAAAGACTGTCCATGTCAAGAAAGGATTTCTGGGAGACACTTGGTCTTAGATCAGTTCTTCTTCAGCATTTACATGCACAAGAGGATAAAACTAAATTATACGAACTGGCTTAATATTATATACTTAAGGTCCATACTTTTAGGCATGGATAGCCAATTCCAGTCTGAACCAGTTAGTCAATGGCTAAGAAACATGAGCAAGCGGAGACCCACTGCTTCAACTCACTCCTTGACACCTGTCTTTATCAGGACTTAGGATAGAAGATACAAAAAAGGCAAATCTTAAACTCAAATGATAACAATCTTCTCTCACAAAACAGGATGACTCTAGAAATTAAAATAAAATGCAAAGCTTAATTTATCTTCCTAAAAAGCTACAGAAATGCTACTAAGAAAAAAGCATATGTTAACTGAACCAATGTTGCTGCGAGAACTTTGTAATAGAATTTTCAATTTTTGAAATTAAAAAGAAGAGAAAGTTAATAATTTAGTTTTAGTTCCTTTTCCTTCTATCTTTCAACTTTTTAAAATTCTGGTTAAGATTGAACTAAGCATTGACTACTGCTTTTAGATTTTCATTAAGGTGTTAATTATCATTCAAGGATAAATTACAAAGAATGCTAAGAATCAAACTCATAGACCTCAAGAATTAATTTGAAATAGAAAACAAATGTCTCAGAATATTAGTAAGTAAGGTGCTGGACAGATAAACTCTTCCACGTGCAGATCTGGAAGCAGGAGATGCTTTATCACTAGTCCTCCACTGGCACAATCATCTCTGCTGTTTTGGCATTGGTAGGTACAAAATTCTGTGTCAGTAAAGACAAACTAGGCAGTAATTGGGCAGAAAATTGCTGAGACTGACCAAATGGTGATACATATGGTGGAGATATGAAAAGCAAGGATTACTTGTACTGAGGGAGATGGATTGTTTAATTTATTAGATACCATCTGGGACAACAACAAGCAGCAGTTTCCTCCTTCCTATCTCTTCACAGTAAGAAGAGCAGGACACCCAGTTCTCTGGCATGCTCCCCTGCTTGTAGTTGTAAATATCTCTCCCTTCCTCCCTCTCTTTTAGAATAGAAGCAGCAATTTGACACTATGTGGACCACCTCCCTCATTTCAAGTTAAAGAATTTGACTGCAAAAACAATAGTGTGAGAGACTGGAATGATTGCTGAGACATTTTAGCTGCATGTGTGGGGAAAAAGGTAGGTCAAGTCTTGCCTTGGCGAGGCAGTGCACTGCTCCATACATCACCTCCACCCTGGGACTGTATCCCAGCCCTGCAGTGGCCACCAGTGCCTGGCATGCTGAAGGCAATTCTCCACACCTCATCTCTGAAGCCCCTAACCCGGCTCATGAGTGGCCAATGAGCAGAATTTTCACCTGGGGGAAAGGGCCAGGAACGTCAAAGGGTATTTAAACCAGAGCACAAGGTGAGAACATTGTCTTTACGCTACATCCCTTGCATTTGATATCAGCTGGAGCACTGCTGGAACCAAGACCGGTAGCTATCTTTGTTCTTTTCTTTATTTCTTCTCTCTTTCTGCTTCTCCTAATTTCTTCTTCTTGAAATTTTAATAGCCTAAAGTTGGATGGGCTGGGATTTGTTAAGTTAGTTCCTTGTGAAATGCTTTTTGTTGGTTGAATGTTGTGCTAATCTTTTGCCAAAATTCCCTGATTTGCTAGTAAAGATTTTGTTGTTTTCATCTCCTGAGCAATAATTTGTACATATTTTCTCCCATTCTCAGGGTGCATAAAAGAATCTTAAACCCTTTTAAGAAACCCATTGAGCAAGCTCTGGAATCTTACTAATACCAATCAACTTTAAATCATAAGATGTGAGTTTTTCCAGGAAAAATGGGTAATACTAGATACAGATATTCAAATGTGAAGTGTTTTTGAACCTGGCTATCTTTAACTGGTTAAGAAATGTTTAAATGATCCAATCTACCAGCAATAGGGGTGAGGGAATATTTCAGTAAATATGATAGGTTGACCTTGCCTGGATGCCCTGTGTGAGCTGATGTGGGTCTATCACTTCCTTCCTCAGCTGGAAAAGGGAGAAGAAAAGTAATTTGTGACTTGTGGGTTGAGATAACAACAGGGACAGATCAATCACTGATTTGTGTCACAGGCAAAGCAGGCTTGACTTAGAGAAATTTATTTAATTTATTATTAATCAAATTAGCATAGGATAATGAAAACTAAAAACAATTGTTAAAATTTCCTCCACCCCTCCCTTCTTCCTGGGCTCAAATTCACTCACAGTTTTCTCTGCTTCCTTCCCCTAACAGCATGGAGAGATGGGAAATGGGGCTTGCAGTCAGTTCATCATGTTTTGTCTCTGCCACTCCTTCCTCTTCATGTCCTTCCCTTTCTCCATTATGGAGGTGATCCCGTGGGAGAGATTCCCAATGAGATTCTCTAACATGATTTTCCATTCCAATGGGCTGTAGTTCTTCAGGAACTGCCCTGGTGTGGATTCCTTCCATGGGATACATTCCTTCAGGAACAGACTGCTTCAACATTGGGCCCTTGTAGGGGTCACAAATCCTGCCAGTAAACCTGCTTGAGTGTGGGCTTCCTATGGAACTCTTGCACATGTGAGGTGGGAATTGCACTGAGGCAAAGGGCAAGAGTGAATATAGGAATTTGAAATATTCTCTGCCAGAATTTTTGTCCAAGGGGAATGGTGCCATTGTTACTGGACACCTAAAGTCAAGATCTCACAACATTATAAACAGCAGACCTTAGTGAGGCTGTTGGAGATCCTGAGCAGCAGGATGCAATCCTGAGCAATCCTGAGCAGCAGCAGGCTGCAAGCAGAGTCTCCCTCTCAGTGGAACATGTTCCAGATCATGTGTGATTAGAGTTAAATACATTATAGAAAGTATAGCATAAATTGCACTCTCACATCAATAATTACATACTGGACAGTTTTCGTTACTTTGGAACTNAGTTTTTGTTTCTTTGGAACTTCCTTTCCTTTTTTTTTTTTTTTCCTTTTTTTCTTTTTTTTTTAGTATTTCTGTGCATGTAAATTTCAGGTTTCTCTGAAAAATACAGCTTACTGTTACAGCTTACTGTAACTTAGAATAACTAACTAACTTGGTAAGAGTTGATGGAGAAAAAAGTACAACCAAAACAGGATGTTGGGATTAACATTACAAATCCTTTCTGAAATCCTGAACGGTATTAATAAAAACATAAGAATGGGAATTCATAAAAAGAAGCAGCAATATAGATTTTGTTGCCCTGTAATTGCTCAGTTCACTTAAATTGAAAAAGACTCTTTGACTAGAGAAGCAATGCCTTGTGTGGCTTGGATTCCTCATCTATGAAGAAGATAAATTGAGTTCCTTTTTCAAAGTTATTTTAGACTTATTGTAAAAAGTACATTAGAAGGCTGGACTATTGTCCAATAATATTTCTCTTCAAAGTATTTATTTTCCAGAAACATGCAAAACCAAGAATGCCTGCATTTAGCACACAGTTTGGGGGAATTGCGTTATTAGGACATTTATAGAGTCTGAAATGCTTTTGCAGAAAATAGAGAATCCTAGTAGTGGAGAATAATCTGCACAAAAGTGAAAGCAAAAGAATAAAATATTTTTTATTTTTAGCAGATAGTGAGATAAATGTTCATTTTTCAAGTGGCATTGGGCAAAATTATTATTTGAAAATAGTTCAGCTTTGGACATGCACAATCAAATATCTAAGCTCCTGCTATGATCACTGTGAGCTATTAAGTTGACCCATATTATACCTCTGAACTGGGTTAGCTGTGGTAGAAGTCCATTCTTTAAACAGTATTTCCTAAGGCCATTTTAGATGTCCTAATTTACTCCATCTGGCCTCTTACTCCTGCTTCAGAAGATCATAGGTAAACTGGGTCCTCTGCTGTATCTGCCAGCTCCATATGATTGCACTGGATAACCTAGAGTGTCTCAGAAAATAATATTCAACATCTGAACTTAGGCAACTCCCATATGAACATACCAACTCACTCTACACACAATCTAGTGATTTTAATGGAAATTTAATCAAATTAATGTGCTGGTGACTGAAATGAGATGATTTGAATAAACTGTGGCAGATGAGCATAAACAGCGAGCTGACACACTTGAATTCTGGTCAAAGTTCCACTGGATCTTACTGTAAAACCTACATTTTTGATTTCTTTTCTTTTTGAAGAAGATAGTGAGACTTAGCTTCTATTATATAGCACTCTCAGATCTTCAGATGAAAAAAATTTAATAAGAATTATTAAAATTATTCAGTCTTTCCCTAGGGATGCCAAGTAATGAAAAATTCTTCCATTACCAATGTTATCAGCTATAGTCACTAGGAAAATAAAAGTGTAGGCTATCTTTATATCAGTTATTTCAAAGAAATTGTTTCAAAATTTTAGGTTATAGTACTATAGTCTGACCTTGGTGTCTAGAAGTTTACCTAAACCAAGCAGCACTTTCTGCAAAACAATGTGACATCATTAATGATCAGGGCTTCCATGAAGCTATAATCAGTGTGTTAGTTTCTTATCTATACAAGCTCTTATTTTATTCCTTCTGTCTCAAGTTAGAGATATTTGTGCTTGGCAGTTTGAGGCAGCATGGGAACTGGAAGACTAATCCATTTTGATACTTCAGAATCTAAGTATGCCTCTGAAAACACACATGCACACACTCGTGCATAATTTTTTCCTAAAAGTTATAAATATTTTTTCTTTCTAGCTAAACAAAGTATTTGAGATTATTAATTGAAGAAGAAAATATACAATCAGATAAATTTTGCTTACAGCAGAGAAGAAACATACAACTCATAAATTTACTTCATTTCTCTGGAGTATTTTTTTATTTCTATTCATAACCATGTTTCCACTTCCATGGAAGTGGACAATTTATCATCTTAATGTCATTCAATCTACCCTTCTATACCTATGTTAGAGAGGGTTTGTGTGCCATTCCAAAAAACCTGGTAATGTACTATAAATGTGTTGAAAAATAAATCAGAAGGGAAGAGCCAAATAATTTTATATGACACTTCACTGCTGTGTTTAGTCTGATAGTGAGATATGTGTTGAAAGATGGGAAATCTCTTCCTGTTCTTGTTTTGCTAATTAAAACCAAAAATTTCTCTAGAGGTTTTAGGTATAAATTCAGATAAGTAAATGTGTTATGAACAATAATGTCATTACCCATGTAAAATGATATCTTTTTTTCTTATATGTTCAATTTCTTATACTTTCTGCCCTCTTTCTTTTTCCTTTATAACTCCTTGGTTCCTTATTTAAGTTTAGCTGTTCAGTGTACATTTCAAGGCTTGGTTTGGGGTTTTTTCTTCCCTATATTCAAATGCCTGAAGCCTTTTTAAGGTAAATCCTCTTAGTTCAGCATTGCTATGGCAGCTGAAGGCATGATAAGTCTTTAATTACAGCTGTCTCCATTGTACCTTTTACGTATGTTCTTAATTTCTCAGGCATTTCCCTTTTAATGCCATTTAGTTATTCCATTGTTGCTGCTAATTTTATTCATTTGAGAAGCCATTAAGAAATACTAAGCTAATTAAATGAGATGGATTTCAGTGGTAAAGGAGATTTATTTTTTCATTGTGAGGGAGGAAGAAAAGAGGAAGATTAAAGAAATTAATCTGTGTATTTGTAACATTATTAAAGGAATAGTACTGAATCTATATTTATGGAAAATATTATTTCTTAGTGAAGAGAACAGTGGTCTAATACTCACAGATGAGATTTTGATTTGTTTGTTGGACTGTCTTGGACAAGGTACCTCACCTTACTATGTGTCTTTCTTCCAGTCTTTTAAATCAACGTAGTTTCAATGGCTCATGTGTTTTAGCAAAATTTTGCTAAATTGTGATAATTTTTCACAAGGGAATTTAATTTTTAAAGAAACTACCAATGCATCTACTTAGATCACAAATTATGGGACTTTGTTTGGGTGCTTATAGGTGCATAAATTTACATCTAGATTTGAATCTAGAGGAAATTCAGCTTCCAGAAACCAAAAAAGAGCTTTTTTTTTTTTTTTTTTTCCCAGTAATGCAGTTTAATAAAGTTCATGAAGGCCAAAATTGCCAGTACACGACAAAGCATCTAACAAAATAATTTTTCTCACTTCTTATTTGACAGATGATATCTAGTAACACTATATGTAAGAAAGATGGATGCATGAAGCACTCACTACTTTTTTGGAAATGATGGAGTAATTATAAAATGGAGTGAAAAGGTAATTGAATTATCACTTTAAACATTAAACTAAAATGATCTAAAATTTAGTGTATTGTTCTTTGACAAAAAATCAAAGTAAATTCTACCAGTTTTGCACTGAGGTTCTCTGCAAGCATATACATAAATCTGTCTAAAATAAGCTCTGTGCCACCATAGAGACCTAAAAAGTAGCAAATCAGTTTCAAAAACCTATTCTTCCATTTCAGTAAACATGTTTTATAAAGTTTTTTAGGGAAAAAAAAAACACAAAAAAAACCCAAGGCAAAACAACAAAATGAGCATTGATGTAAATAAACGATGTGCAGTATGTCTCTAATAAGGAATGATGGTAGATGAATACTTTTAACTTCAAGAATTCTATCTAGCTTTGTACTGTCAAATTGACAAGTACTCACATTAAATATGTAATTAGCAGGGTTTTTCCAAGCTTTGTCCTTCAAATTAAATGCAATTACCTTAAGATCTCCCCTTTATACACATTAAATTCCCTGTAGAACTTCAACAAACATTAGACAAATTTCAAGTCAATGCAGACCCAATTGCTCTGTTTAGAAAACATCAAGAGAGCAAACTTGTCCATATATTTAATAGAAGGAAGGTCATGCAATTAATTGAAAGGGAAATAGGTAGGTGGAAATATGAGTATGTAGAATCCTCTCCAGAAGCAAAGTTCTTAATAAACTATTTACTTCTATTAGCTCAAGCATTGGTGGCAATAGTAGAACAAAATGAAATTATAAAGCTGTCTACTAGTGGTGACTATAAAACTTTGCAAGCACACACTCATCTGTTTTAACAATCACTAGTAAGATTTCAAAGTCAGGGTATGAAAAAACTAGGAAAAGGGATTTGCTTCAGAAACCTTAATCTGATCATCATTTTTCTATAAATTCTGATACTACCTTTACTTGCATGAACTTTTCCCATTGCATTCATGATATGGATAAAGTTCCATTAAAAAGTAGCTCCTCAATTCTCTGTTTTTTCCGCTATTAAATGTATTGCTCTAGGTTTTATTTACCTTATGAAAATTTAGAGCTGTTCTAAATTCAAAATTATTATTTCACAGGTAATAAAAGTTCCTCTTTTCCTTTTATTACAACAGTATGGGAATACTCTGCTAATTTGGCAGCATGTATTGTGGCTACATTACTCTGAAAGAGGTATTACTACCCTGATTTTATGAAGAGTGAAGACAAAGCCAACAGCATTATCTTCAGCTGCCCAATTTTAAAATGTTATGACGTTTTTCCATACCATTTTGTATGTAGTATTCTACATATTCCAAGTGCATTTACTCAGCACTTCTACCAAGTGGGCTGTTGCTTTTTCATTAATACCCCTTAAAAATTATTAGAAAGCCACAAAAGATTATTTGCATTTCAGAGATAATATTATAAAAAGGAATTAGTTATAAAAATCCTTAGGTAAGCATAAATCATTTAACCCGCACTTTGGGTGCTGAAGAAAAGAACAGTACATTCTCATCACTCATTTCTAACCCATAAGGCAGACAGAGGATTCATCAGAAAAAGTACCTAGAAAACCTAGATTTCCTTAGATCATTTCAGACAGAGTAATTTCCCCACAACAATCCTGTAGCTTTGGAAGTTTTAGATGTGGTACACAAATCAAGTTTATGTACCCAATATCACTGTATAGAGAAGAGACAAACACGGGAGCTTAGGATCGAGTTATGAGTCGTTTAGATTAACTGGATGTACACAAGCTCATAAGATCACAGGTAATGTACTTAGACATGCTGAAATACTTGGAAGGTTGATCTCTATCATTTGTGAAAAGTCGTGATAATTAGGGAGGGGGAAAAGAGGATATCTATGCTGACTTCAAGGGGAGATAAAGATTCAGGGATGCATAGCCAGACAGCCTATCTTCAGACATTGGGAAAATTATAGAACAAACTCCTCTTTAAAGCTTTTTTGAACACATGAAGAGCAAGAAGGTGATTTTTATCAGCCAGCATGAATTTACCCAGGAAAAATCATGACTGAAAATTCAGATTGTGTTCTGTGGTGTGTTGACTGGTTTAGTATATCATAGTAAAACAGAGGATGATGCTTATCCTAACTTTAGCAATGTTTGTAATTCTATCTGATAATAACCATATTTCTAGGGCTCTGAGTGTTTGAATAAAACCTAAACAACATGATCAGCATCACCTGGGGCTTCCCACTCACCCACAAACTACCCATGAGCACAGGATCTCTAAGTTCAGTCCTGGGTTGTACTTCACTGTCTGAGGTATGCTGGAAGAATATTGGTTGTTAGTATGCTCCATCCATAAACCCTGCTGAAACAGAACTGAAGCTGTAGCTTGCCTCTTAGCCATAATAATCTGCCAGATGATCACTGGATTTGTTTCTACCTCTGTGGACAGACTACTTGGTTTGACTTTAGATCAGTCTCCTCACCGTAAGCCTGCTTGGTGATTTTGGCTACTGGCTGGACTTTGTACATTGTGTTATTTTTTTTGGCAGTCCTTGAACTGTCGATAAAACCCATTCCTGTCACCATTCTGTCTGACTGCTGCTGGCACTGTGGCTTCTTGGTGAAGTCATTCCCTCATACAACATCTATGAGGTAGTCATAGAAATCAATTTTCAGCATTCACAGTTAATGACAAGAGTATATGGGAGTGTGAGAATCCCTATTCCAGCAAGGCTATCTGATCAGAATGCTCTTTGGGGGATGAAAAAATGCCCAACTTTAAACATACAGAGATACAAATGTGACCAAACTAACATAGAGACAATGACAAGAAGCAAACCTTGCTAGTCACACAATTGATGAGCTAATTGATGAGCTGTCGAGAAACCACAGGTAAACTGAGGAGAAATCCCTGTCACTCAACTAGGCATGAGGGAATCTGTAGGATTATACATGCACATTGGAAGGGAGGGTAGGGAAGTGAGAAAGGAAGAACAGAGAGGTGCTATAGACAGCAAAAGGTATTAAAAACCTCAGGTCATATGTAAAACAATGACAGCCATTATGCCTGCCTGGCTGAGCTCTATGCCTGACTGCTGCGGTTTGTCCTGTCTTATTAAACATTTTCATAACTGTGTCTAACTGTCCAGTGTGTATGTTTGACTCTGCAAAAATTCAGTGCAAACTACTGGAGGGACTGGAATGAGAGTACTGGATGTTCAGCTACTTGAGCTAAAAAAGGGCTGTGGGCTGGGTACCCTTGGACTGTAGTGTGAGCTACTGCAGCCCATGAGAAGTCATCATCAGCCACTGGAGACAGCAGGCATTATTAACCTCCAGCCAATGAGACAGGAATGGTTTGTGCCTGAAAACCAGCTACTGGGGGGACCAGGGTGAGTGAGACAGGTAAGGGGCTCAGCACCAGCCACTGGAGCAGGATTGAGTGGCCAGAGACCATATGGTGCTGGCTGCTGGATGCAAATGTCTGTATCTTCACCAAACCAGGTATGCATGTGTATTTGCTGTTAAACTTTAAGTCTGACATGTTCATGGAGAGGTAGACCTCGGGTCCAGGGTGGGGGATTTGTTGGGTGGAGGGTGTATGCTGATTTTCAAGGTGACTTATTATTGTGAGGTGTTAGTGCTGCATGTTTGCAATGACCATCCAGCTGCACCAGTCAGAGAATGCACAGAATGAAGGAGGGATGAAAGGGGAAAGGATCCAGTTTGGGTAGGAAGGCAGAAGAGGAGCTGTGCTGGTGATTGGGGAATATGTAGCTGTGTGTGTGCTTGTGGATCTGAAGGATGCTGGTGTGTGCTGTGTCACACCTCTTGCCTCTGCCAGGCCAGAAGGAGGAAAGGATGTGACAGTCCAGGTTTGTGTCTGGTGTGAGTCCTATGTGTGGCTGCTGTTGAAGTCTGAGACTTGTCTGTGGCTGCCTGTGTACCCAGCCTGGTCAGTGTCTCCTGTGTGTGTCTGGGACATGTGCTCAACTTCTCTAATGGGACATTTTCCTGTCAATGGGAAGGCAGCAGCTGCATCAGAGCCTGGGCAGAGAGCCCAAGTCTCCTGGGCACAAGGCAAATCATTATTTAATGAATAGTAGTATATATTTGGTCCTAAACTCAGTTCACAGGGCTATACATCAAAATATGCCAAAAGAGATTGAATCATTTGCAGGACTGGACTAGATGATCTCAAAAGGATTTTTCAAACCCAAGCAATCTTGTGATTTGGCAACTGAGACATCAGCAGAGCAAAAATTTTGATGTAAAAGAGGCCTTAATTTACAAGAAACTAACAGTGCAGCTGGAACCTGAAATTCCTATATAGATCTTTAACAGGAACACTTAAGGTGTTTTTCACATCTGTAACCAGAGCTACAGTATTTGTAAAGTTCTGTAGGAACATTTTTCACATTAATTCATTAATTGCAACTTATGTCAATCAGAGTTAGAAATGTTGGGCAAAGATCTTCAAATTTAGCAGTTCAGAGGAAGCTTTCTAATTTAACATGAATGAATGCATATGATAACCAGAAGTACACATAAGACACCAAATCTATGCATTCATGGAAGTATTTCAAGTGAGCTTGTAAAAGCTTATCTTCATTGCTGTAGACATTAATGCCAGCACTACAGAATGAAAATGTTCACTAATTGAGCTTTGCAGCCAGGTGTTTCAGTGTTAATGCAACAGGGTAAAACACAGCTATTAGTTATAAGGGAGTATTTTTAAATTACTGTTTGGTTAACCAAAGGATTAATATGAGTACGTATGTGGCATCTTCATTTTGCATCCTCATAACAGTAAATGTAAAAGAGATTCAACAGCTGCTAGCTGTCCACTTTATTAAAGAGTTCACAGTCAGGTTGATATTTTTTTTCTTAATGAAGAAGTTATTTGTTCCACTACCAGTAAAAACAACTTCTGAAATATTTTTCCACAGTATAAGAAAGAAAATCACACAGTAAAATTATCTAAGACATATAACCATATAATCCTATTACCCTGTGTGCCATAGAAGGCAGAGAATTATCTAAAGAATCTCTACAAATGATAGGTACACAATTTAAAGAATTCAAAGTATACACAGTCTTTTGTGTGAAAACTTAAAGATATGCTATTCATAGGAATTATTTCCTTCACATCTAGTCAGAGTAGAACTGAAGAGAGTCATTCTAAATGAGTACATTCCTGCAATAGCAGCAGCAATTCCCCCCCCCCTCACATAAAGTTCAGGAAAACTAAAGAAATTTAAATAGTTTAATGAAAATATAAGATGCATAGAGCAGTAGAGCGGGCTGATGAGAGATATTGTGCACTATCTGCCCTTGGAGGTTTCCAAGACATAAATTGAAAAATTCTGAGCTGCCTTATCTAATTTTATACCTGATCCTGTTTTGAGCAGAGGGTTATAGATCTAAGATCTCTGAATTACTCAATAATGGTATGATCCCATGAAGTTTTTACTATGTGATAAAATCTTTTACTCCTAAATACTCCTACTTATCCCACGAGCAAAATTTTGGAGATAGTCTGTATTTAAATGCAATCTATATAGTCTACTAAAATAACTATTCTTTATCCAGAGCTATTTGTTGCAGGAAAAAGAATGTACCTAAGATAAAATATTACTATTTAAGGGAAAATCTCCTTAAATTGTCTCAAATGCATTTCCTTTTCTCTTTTCAATCTGTTTCACTTATGTTGGGCATCTGCACTTTGAAAATATTGAAACACCTTTTACCAAGGGCTCTGTCCTTCAATAAATACTACTTTACCTTTGATGATTTATTGTAGTCCTGGTATCTCAGTGTCAGGCTGGTTTTTAACACATAAAAGGTACATCACTGACCTTCATTCCTATTCCAAGATCCTATGCAGCAAAAATCCAGGATTATGGCGTCTGTAAGTATTAAATCTATTAGTTAGGATATAACTGGTGTTGGGTAACTTTAAATACAAGTGGAAACATACATCTAGGCTTGTCTGAATCCCTAGCAAAGCATAAGGACTCTCTGTGACAAAACAAACCGTCTTCCAAAATGTGTGAGCCATCTGACCTCCGACGGGTCAAAGACATGTATAATTGCACTTAGAGGGCACATAAAAATGTGTCAACAGTGACCCATGCAGCAATTTCATGATATAGAACAAAGGAAAAAATAGGCACAATGGATTGCACAAAGGCAAGGCATCCTGCTGAGCACACCAGAAGGATGACTAGCAAGACTGAAAACAAGATTAATCAGCATCAGGAGCAGGGGATGAGGGTAGGTGAGGGAACAACACAAGAACACCAGGCATAAGTAGAGAATATGGGGGAAGAAAGAGGTGATATGCTTCAGTGCTCACTTCTTTTGTTCTTTTTATCGTCACTTCTGCTGCAATGTATACTCATAGCTAATTTAGAAGTGTTAAGACCTAGCAGGGTTTTAGAAGCAGCAATGTATAGTGATAATGATTAAGAATTAGCCATTAGCACAAAATGTGTTGTTAATAAATGGCTTTCTTCTTAAGGTTTTTTAATGAACTGAATCAAGTCTTCTAAATAGTCTTGTCTATCTTGTCAGAGATACCTATTTCCAAAATGGAATGCATGTATACATAACACATTATTCAGTTTTGCCATATATTTCATTCTACACAGGATATCAAGTTGTTCTTATCTCTAATTTTTACTTAGATGCATCAAAATTACTATGATGATAGGTTCTATATCACACAACAGTAGAAAATTAATCATAGGAGAGTCCTCTGTATTTTTAAGGATATGCACTGCCTGTGCCAGAGCCTGCTCTTGAGGATTCAGTTTATACACAGCAGAGAAGTGTGTTTAGTATGTTCAATAGTCTAAAGACATTTCTTAAAATGCAGTGTAGATAAAGCTTTCGTTTATAATAGACACACAAGCTAGATATCTAACTATATCCTCCTATAATTGTCAGTAAACAGAAAAATAAGGAAAGCATTTTTAAATGCTATATAAAGAACTAACTAATACTTTAATGAATGATATTTCAAAATAATTTATTTTACTACAGTACTACAGCCATTATTAAGAATTCTACTTTCCCTCTTGAAAAGTCTGTAATATTTCTGCAGTTACTTATTTCTTTACTCTCTTGTGTTCTCCAAAATTTATATGTTATTGAATTATGTATAGATAACCCCCAAATCACACAAGTGATCAATGCATCACTCAACTGTTGCAATTTTGTTAGAAATACATTTATCACATTGTTACATAGATTGTGAGAATAAAGAGATGTCACACTAAAATCTGTTAGATGAGTCCTCGGAGGTTTAGAAGTTCAATGTCTCTGCAACAGAGACTTACTAAAAAAATAATTTCTGATCTCTTTGAGTCTGGCTCCTGAGCTGATAAAAAGAAAAAAAAAATTGAAAATTCTAAAATAAATTTCATACAGAAACCAGAAATCAGTCACCATTTTTTCAATTCAACTGTCTAACTTTGTATTTAATTCATTAAGTAAACCCAGTAAATAGATAATGTTATGAGATAATTATTTTCAAGTATTAAATACTTGACACATACATGTTACCTAAACTTCAATAAATTTTCAGGGAGAAGAGAGAAAAGAAGAGAAAAAAAGCTTCTTGCAAGCACGTGCAGTCAAAGTGGTCTGAGTGGATACATCTTTTGTATTAAGATAATATCATGTATTTCCTCTTTTGAGAGCTGATGATTCATCAGATACCAAGAGCTACATAGAAACTGTACCTTATAGTATTGTATATGACCTAGGGATTTGTAACCAATTACCTGTGTCATATTTAACCTTCAAATACAAGTTACTAAAGCAGATTTCTGACAATTTTAAAAGTAGTTGCTCAGACTGGGCAAGGGAACTTCCCATATGGAGGTTGTCCAGAAGCAAAGAAGAAACAGCTGTTAAAGATGATTAGTCTTACAAACCCAATAATCATGCCTGGACAGAAACAAAATCCAGAAAACCTATGAATAAAAAAAGAAGGAAAACATCATTAAATAATTTCAGAAAATAATTAGAACATATGCCCTTGTATATCATGTATATCACTCAATAGTAATAAATGGGGCAGTAAGGCAAAATGGAAATGTACTCTTGACAGCTGGAGTTTCCAGCTATGAAACATGGATTTTCAACTCCATTAGCTCCAATATGCCCCAAACAAATTTAGGTTGCACTGTTAAAATGGTTAGTAAGAATTTCTCCCAAATAAGAACTGAAACTATTTTCTTTAAAAGTTTACAGCCACGAATGACAGCAAAGGCAGCTAAAGACCTATTACAAAAGCCTTGCAACAAATAATTTTTAAAATATCCAACCAAAACCAGAACCCCTAAAACTTTGCTTTGGTTTCTATGTTTTTAAGAATAGAAGGCAGAGATGGAGGGAATAATTCCTTGAATGGAAGGCAAGGCCAAGGATGGACGAACTCCATGAATGTAGTAACCTAAATTAAAGACTTTCCATGAACAATATTTAGAGATTGATAGATCTGAACATATTTGTCTGCTTGGAAAAGGAGCTCACAGGGTTTGGCAGTAATTTACACCTCTGGCAGAAGTAGATCATAGAAAAACAACCACATGCTTATAAGGTAAACTTCCAAATACTATAATAAATATTTAAATTTTCAGACATACACAAAAAATTCCCCTCTTTTCTGTATCAGTATTGAAGCTATATTCTAACCAGAAGTGATTTTGTGTAGATAAATCTTTCTTTCAGTTATTAAACAATTTGCAATACAAATACTTAAAAAACATTTTTTTTCACTCTACTATATTCTGTTTTGTCTTTAACCTACAAAACTAGATGATAGCAGTAAACAGAAATTTAAAATAAACCTATAATTTGGGGTTTGAATTATTTAACATGCCTCTTAATCCCCTTCTTCATCCATTTTCAAGAATACATTAGTGTCTGTTTCCAACAAAATGAAATATCTCAATTTTGAATCACATTGCCCCAAATGCATTTTCCTGCATTTTGCCTGAATCATTAAATAACTCTAGTCCCCTCCTATAATTATGTTCCTTAGAGAAATTTTTCATTCCAGAAAGAAATCTTCCATTTCTAGCTTTGACTAAACACACTAGAGCTTTTATTTATATGTTTGTCAGGACATCTTGCCATACTAAGCTTCTAGGATCAAAGTCCATTCAAAAACCTGTATAGCTGAGAGACAACATGTACTTTCCATACAGAGAACAATAATAGCTTGCCTGCATTATTTTTAAAACAACTTCCTTATGATCAGTCTTCTGATTCTTTTAATTCATCATGTTTTGTTCTCTGATATGCATCATAATAAATCCTTCTCTATCCTGTTAGTATTGAGGGGAAAAAAAAAAAACAAAAAACAAACAAACAAAAAAAACCCAACAACAANAAACAAAAAAAAACCAAAAAAACCCATAACCCCCCCCCTGTTTTTTCTTTTGTTTTTTTTTTTTTATCAGAAATATCAATCTTATCCTAATTTTTCCAAGACTGGAAGATGAGAGATCAACAGTGCAGGGGAATAAATTATGATATACCTTACTTTTGTCTTCACCTTTCAAGGTTCTCCTTTTCTCACTGATTTTCTGATCTATTCTGATCTATTGCAAGAGAACAGTTATTCTAGCCATACAAGAAAACTGTGGTTTAAGTAATTTTGAAACATCACAAGCATTTGGTTTTCAGGTCACGCAATCTCCCCCTACTCCTTTGCCAATGTAATTATGAAAATTGTATTTAGATTCTACCAAAGTACTTAAGGCCATAAATATTGGTAGAGGAGAGAATAAGGTGTTCAAATATTTTATTATCATTGAATGCTTCCATTTTCCTAACTTCAGCAGAGATAAGAACAAAAACACTTGGATGCTTTGAGTTGCTTTCTGGAATACTCTGTCTCTCTTTCTTACACCAGGGACTAACTGAGGCACTGTACACTATAAACTACATTAAGGCAATAGGAGTAGTCTTACTCCATTCCCCTGGGACTTATTGTGAATGCACTGCTTTCATTTGCAAAAGGTTTAATTTTCTTCAAAATAGCTTGCATGGTGCTGTGTTTTGGATTTGTGACTGAAAGAGTGCTAATAACATTCCCAAGTCTTAGTTAATATCTGAGCATGGAGGATATTTCTGCTCCTCACAACCACCATGCCAATGATCAGGCTGGGGATGCACAAAAGGTTAGGAGGGGAGAAAGGCAGGACAGCTGATCTCAGATGACCAAAGGGATAGTCCATGCCATATGGTGGCATGCTCAGCTATGAGACTGTAGTTAGAAGGAGGAAGGGAAGAGTGGGGTACATTTTTAATAATAGCATTTGACTTCCCAAGTCACCATTACATGTGACAGAGCTTTGCTTCCCTAGAGATGGCTGAACACCTACCTTCCCATGGGAAGTGGTGAAAGAAGTACTTGTTCTGCTTTGCTTGCATACCCAGCTTTTTCTTTACCTACGATACTGAATTTTCTCACATTTTCTCTTCTGATTCTCTCCCCCATCCCTGCTGTGAGGAGCAAGCAAGTGGATGAGTGAGGATTAGCTGCCTGCCAGTGCTAAAGCATGGCAAGGACAAGCTACCTGTAAACTTGAATTAAAATGACTACATGGCAGAGAACTGGTTCAAAAATAGGTTAGTCAGAAAAATATGAGATTAAGGAAAACAAATAAAACATAATATTGTAAAAGGTAGAGGCTGCAAAGGAGAGCCACTATGGTTACACCTGCAAACTAAATACAACCAAGGCACTAGCCCAAGTGTATGATCGATCATTCATGGTGGTTTTCTGCTAGCACTCTTCCTGAAAGGGTTTAGGCCTAATGCCAACTAGAGTTCTCCTGAAAGAAAATAGCAGAGATGAGATGAATCTGGTTTTTGGGGATAAAAGTTTAAGCCATAGGAAACTGGGCAGTACCATGCAGATAACAGTGTGGTAAATACACTAATCATGGTACTGTTGTAAATTTATTAAGAATTTTAGAACATTATTTAGGCTTGCAGTAACCTCTTACCTGTATGTATTAAGCATCTTCAATTTGCCCACATGAATATTTTGTGGCTTGTTTTGAAATGCTCTCTTTCATCTATATTTGCCTTTATGAATAAAACACTGGCACAATCAAATGTCCTAGTTCACCTTCAGCTAAATTCTTGACCTTAAAGTGAGGAGGTCAAAAGTTTTAAATGTTCATATTCCCCTTTTAAGAACTAGAGTGGAGTAGCATGATTGTCTAGGAAGCTAAAGGTATGAACCACTGAAATGTTCTTAGTATCTGGGAAAAATCAAAAATCCAGTCTCATAAAAGTCAGTCTGAATTTACCCATAAAAAATAATGCATGGAGGAAGTTTAGATATGTTAGGAAAGAAAAAAAAAAAAAGAAAGAGAGCCATTTCTTTAGAGAAAGGATTCATCTAAATGAAAATCGCACATGCTTAATGGAACCTAATTTAAGCAATAAAAAAGCAATACAGAGTCTTAAAATTAAGCATTATAGGAAATCTGAGGAGTTTAGATGGATTTACAGTTTAGTAATTTTGAATTGAAGTAATAAATACAATATTTCAGAATAAATGATAAAAAAATGAAGATCTTATCAAGTGTAAACTGTTGAAATAGGTTCTTGAAGCAAGTCCAAATTGTATTTCTGTACAAATACCAAATGACTAAAAATGTAGGTATATTGCACAGTGGTGATAAATGAAAAAACAAGGATTATTTCAAGACTTGTTTGAGAAGATAATCATTGGAATGCTGTAATATACTTCAGCAAAAAAAATTACAATTGTATTGGTAGATATGGTAAATGGGACAAGCTAAGATATCACATTATATCTTGAAAAAAACAAATGCAACATATAAATTTCTTGTATTTAACTTTCTGATCCTTGATTTACATGGAAAATTTTTGTTGTCTTATAAGTAAATTCCATATCTAAATCTGGAGAATTTAAGTATTAGCATTGCACTATCAAATATATCAAAAGAGCATTTTCAATATTTGCAAATAGTCCTAGGCAAATAGAAAAGAATAGACGTCAATCAGAATTAAGTATCTCAGCTATAGGGTCACTGAGAAAAATAACCAAACTGTCTTTGAATACTGATGGACCCTAGAAGCCATTAAATTATGGCATTGAAATGGATTGTAGTAGAAAGTGGAAGAGAAATATTCTGCTCCCTCAAGGGAATGTATTTGTGACTTTTCAATGCAAAAATGTATAACAAGAAAAGGAGGAAGCCATAAACAAAACACACAGAGGCATAAATCAGACACAAAAATAGTTAAGTAGGCAGTAGCAAGAACCAAAACTGGTGAGTCACACTAACTGATTAGAGTACCTGAAATGTGGGAATGTTTATTCCAGTAAAATTATCTGATCAAAGATGATGTCAAATGGGATATTAAGGAAAATGAAGAAGCCATAAAGAAAATACACAGAGAAATAAATCTGAGTAGCATGATGAAGACAAAGCTAAGAATCAGTCCTTACAAGTCATAATAACTAATGGGCTATGAGAAAACTACAGGCAAACTTGACCTTTGACACTGTTAATAATGCAGACCTGAGGGTCTGTGATGTAAGAAAGAGAAAGATGCAAGAAGGTAGAAGTTGGGATGCAGGTAGGGGTATGAGACCAATTCTTGAGGGATTCACAAATATATTTTTGCTTGTCAGCCTGGAAAGTGTGATGTTTCTGCCTCTACACTGCTTCACTGATGCCCTCCTGCCTCTGGCAGCCCGAGAAGAGGAGGGGCTGTGGTTGTTAGGGCTTGTGTTTGGTGGGAGTCTTGTATGTGGGCGCTCTTGAAGGCAGTATCTGGTCTGCAGTCATCTGTGTTACTGGCACTGTTGGTGCTATGTGTCNTATTATTATTAAGATTTTTGTATAAATCAGTTACCATAGAATAGTCACAAACTATATTTTTGTGTAAGAAAGATTGCTGTGAAGTGCTTTTTTCCTTCATGGGATGCAATTTATTTTTTTCATCAAAAAGTCAGAATCAAGGATTCTGCCAGAGAATCAAAAAGGCATGAGAGGTAATCAGAGTGTAAAATAGGATTTCAAGAGTATAAAGCCAGTGCAAATGAAGCTAAATTAATTTATTATTTGCTCCAAAATTTATGAGAGAGGCCAGTAGAGAGATTTGAACATTGAAACTATTTTTAGAGGAGATTAGTCAGATTATTGCACCTGAGTAAAGAGATTTTAAAATAAATAACTGAAAAGAGTAGTAAAAATAGTGCAAGCATTTGATGGTATATTCAAGGAGTTCTAAGAGAACTCAAATGAGAGCAGCTTTGCAGAAAAGAACCTCTGGGTCCTAGTAAATGAGCTGAACACAAAGCATCAAAGCACCCTTGAAGGAAAGAAAACAAAGAGCTTCCTGTGTTACATTAGGAAAAGTATTGCCAGCAGGTCAAGGAAGACAATGCTTCCTCTCTGCTTTGCACTGGTGAGGCCATCTGCAGTGCTGGGTCCAGTTATGAATTCTCCAGTACAAGAGAGACACGGACATACTAGAGAGAGTCTAGGGAAGGGCCACCAAGATGATGAAGGAACTGAAATACCTCTCCTCAGCTTGGTAGAGTGAAATCTTGGATATTTAGGGTATTTTGTCAATATGTATAAATACCTTAGGATGAGGGAAAAAAGAAAATAATGCCAGGCTTTTCTTAATGAGGCCCAGTGAGAGCGTGAGAAGCAAGTAGCAAAATAGATATACAGGGAATTCTTATACATAAGCAAATATTTTTTATTATAATGGTGGTGGTTTTGGATGTAGGTTTCAAGATTTCGTGCATGGGGTGAGCTGCAGGAGTGGCCCCTGAGAAGAGGGTCAGGGACTGCCCTCTGCCAGACACAGCCAGCTCCAAACAGCTCCAAAGAGCCATAAGGCACAGTGGAGCACCACAGGCAAGATGATGGTGACTTGGAGAAAGCATACTTAAGAAAGGATAAAATGCAGGAGCAGATATGTGGGTGAACCCACAGCAGCAGTCAAGAGCTGGAACAAGTAGCTGAGAGCCTGTGGAATCTCCAGCCTTGGAGACACTACCCAATCAGCAAGGTCCTGTGCACCTTAATCTAGCTGACCCCCCCTTGTTCAGGGGTTGTGGCCTAGATGATCTCCAGAGGTCCTTGCTGAATTCAACCATCCTGTGCTTCTAAGAAATAACATATGGCCCCAGGCCTCTATAACTAGAAGGCAAAACTATGTATAGACTTGTGCTTTCAGTAGACAGTACCTAAAATTATATAAGAACATTTGGGGTGTTTTTGCAGCTGAGCAAAGTAGTATTTACAGTACACATTGCAAGGGACTTTGAGATGAGAAGTTTTCTGAAACAAGATTTGAGGAATGTGAAGGACACTGTGAAAAAAAGTTTGCGTTTCCTATATTATGGACAAAGATGATCATTAAAATAATCTGTCCTCAGAAACGTAACTGAGGTTTTTTTAGAACTGTCTCCTTAACTAATTCCCTGAAAAAAAATAAAGTTTGTGAGATATATTTGACCAACAGACTGGAATATCTAAGTGAATGGGGAAATAATTTATCTGACAGATGGGCATAATCCACCATGCATGGTGACTTCCAGCAGTCTGATGAAAAGGGTTCCTCACAAATTATGGAGTTTAAAAAAATCGTGCCCAGAGCAAACAGTACAGCTCTGCCTATCCATAGATGGGCTAAACCAAATGGTAATTTGTTCTCTTATGATAATGTTTGGTGTCTTGGGCTATCTGTCACAGAACCCATTGGTTCTGCAGCTACAGAAGTAGGTACAGTATTAGAAGCACTGGTAAATCTGATCATACATAGATAAAGGTAGACTGGGTGGAGGCTTTACTAGATATGTTTGGTTATGCACAAGCAAAATAAAATTTTTCCCAGATTTTATAAATGGGTAAAACGTAGACCAATTTTTGTGATGAGGAAGAAGTATCCTTGCCGAAATAGCCAATGGTTCATGTAAGTAATGTGATAACTCAAGAACTCTAGCTACTTTCTCATAATCAGATAATAATGTAAACCAAAAGTTGCCCAAAATTGAGGCTGATGTATACTATTATGCAGAACTTCAGCTCAGTTCTCTTAAAAGCATCACTGTATGGAAATAAGATCTGAGAAAAGGAAGACAAACCTTAATAATCAGGCACTCTTACAGCTATCCTCTTAGTGTGCTTGCATAGTTAATCCATACTTGAAAGTAGCTGAATTTTATATGCCATATGCACTACCACTACTATAATCTACTCGTATTTCCTAGCACACTTACCTACTATATAATGTGTAAAACAATATGGAATCATAGAATAGTTTGGGTTGGAAAGGACCTTTAAAAATAATCTAGTCCACCTCTCAATATATATTATATACTTAATCATGTGCCTAGGAGTTTTTCACATATTGTCACATTAGGTCAGAATAAACCAAGCTGTAAAAAAAAACCTGCTTTTAAAAATAGTACTGTCTTGTCTCAAAGAAGTGAAAATTAAAAACATCTTTTTGCTTTCCTGATTCCTTAGTAGTATAATACATGCTTTGATAACTTTATACCAACTTCTTCCTTAGTGTTGAGATGCTAGAGTACATTGTAGACCACTCATCCAGGTGGCATACTTAAAAAAGAAATTAGAAAGCCTAAAACAGCCTGAGATACTTTATTTTTTTTCCCAGAAACAAATCA
>VXBI01008668.1:166982-207365 GCA_013397375.1 Toxostoma redivivum | reverse complement strand
AGAAGCAAGTAGCAAAATAGATATACAGGGAATTCTTATACATAAGCAAATATTTTTTATTATAATGGTGGTGGTTTTGGATGTAGGTTTCAAGATTTCGTGCATGGGGTGAGCTGCAGGAGTGGCCCCTGAGAAGAGGGTCAGGGACTGCCCTCTGCCAGACACAGCCAGCTCCAAACAGCTCCAAAGAGCCATAAGGCACAGTGGAGCACCACAGGCAAGATGATGGTGACTTGGAGAAAGCCTACTTAAGAAAGGATAAAATGCAGGAGCAGATATGTGGGTGAACCCACAGCAGCAGTCAAGAGCTGGAACAAGTAGCTGAGAGCCTGTGGAATCTCCAGCCTTGGAGACACTACCCAATCAGCAAGGTCCTGTGCACCTTAATCTAGCTGACCCCCCCTTGTTCAGGGGTTGTGGCCTAGATGATCTCCAGAGGTCCTTGCTGAATTCAACCATCCTGTGCTTCTAAGAAATAACATATGGCCCCAGGCCTCTATAACTAGAAGGCAAAACTATGTATAGACTTGTGCTTTCAGTAGACAGTACCTAAAATTATATAAGAACATTTGGGGTGTTTTTGCAGCTGAGCAAAGTAGTATTTACAGTACACATTGCAAGGGACTTTGAGATGAGAAGTTTTCTGAAACAAGATTTGAGGAATGTGAAGGACACTGTGAAAAAAAGTTTGCGTTTCCTATATTATGGACAAAGATGATCATTAAAATAATCTGTCCTCAGAAACGTAACTGAGGTTTTTTTAGAACTGTCTCCTTAACTAATTCCCTGAAAAAAAATAAAGTTTGTGAGATATATTTGACCAACAGACTGGAATATCTAAGTGAATGGGGAAATAATTTATCTGACAGATGGGCATAATCCACCATGCATGGTGACTTCCAGCAGTCTGATGAAAAGGGTTCCTCACAAATTATGGAGTTTAAAAAAATCGTGCCCAGAGCAAACAGTACAGCTCTGCCTATCCATAGATGGGCTAAACCAAATGGTAATTTGTTCTCTTATGATAATGTTTGGTGTCTTGGGCTATCTGTCACAGAACCCATTGGTTCTGCAGCTACAGAAGTAGGTACAGTATTAGAAGCACTGGTAAATCTGATCATACATAGATAAAGGTAGACTGGGTGGAGGCTTTACTAGATATGTTTGGTTATGCACAAGCAAAATAAAATTTTTCCCAGATTTTATAAATGGGTAAAACGTAGACCAATTTTTGTGATGAGGAAGAAGTATCCTTGCCGAAATAGCCAATGGTTCATGTAAGTAATGTGATAACTCAAGAACTCTAGCTACTTTCTCATAATCAGATAATAATGTAAACCAAAAGTTGCCCAAAATTGAGGCTGATGTATACTATTATGCAGAACTTCAGCTCAGTTCTCTTAAAAGCATCACTGTATGGAAATAAGATCTGAGAAAAGGAAGACAAACCTTAATAATCAGGCACTCTTACAGCTATCCTCTTAGTGTGCTTGCATAGTTAATCCATACTTGAAAGTAGCTGAATTTTATATGCCATATGCACTACCACTACTATAATCTACTCGTATTTCCTAGCACACTTACCTACTATATAATGTGTAAAACAATATGGAATCATAGAATAGTTTGGGTTGGAAAGGACCTTTAAAAATAATCTAGTCCACCTCTCAATATATATTATATACTTAATCATGTGCCTAGGAGTTTTTCACATATTGTCACATTAGGTCAGAATAAACCAAGCTGTAAAAAAAAAACTGCTTTTAAAAATAGTACTGTCTTGTCTCAAAGAAGTGAAAATTAAAAACATCTTTTTGCTTTCCTGATTCCTTAGTAGTATAATACATGCTTTGATAACTTTATACCAACTTCTTCCTTAGTGTTGAGATGCTAGAGTACATTGTAGACCACTCATCCAGGTGGCATAATTAAAAAAGAAATTAGAAAGCCTAAAACAGCCTGAGATACTTTATTTTTTTTCCCAGAAACAAATCATTTAAGGAGGGAAAAAAAAAAAAAAAAAAGACAAGATTTCAATGATATCAATAAAATCTTTAAAAAGCTAGTCTTTATTATTAATCTGCAATCAAATTTTTAAAAAAATAAACGTTTTGAAACATCTTTATTTTTTAATTCTCTGCGAAAATATTGTCTTGCTGACATGAATAATCTAGTGTTAATGATGTATAACTCACTAATGTTGCTCTTTCAGGGAAATAAATCTACATGAACACAACAATCCCTATCAGTCATCCTTCACAGGTCAAGATACTTTAATTATACAATTTGTTTCTTTTAACTTCTCTTAAGATAGAATTCCAGACAAATTTATTTATGTACATATGAAGTTTGTCACTTATTTTAAGAAGTTGTGATAAGGCTAGAAAACATCCTTAATGAGACACACAATATATGATTGCTTTCATCATGTAAATACTTGTATAGCAAAAGGAAAAAACTTCAACCATTTTCAGAAACAGTGGCCTAAATTACTCTGACAGTACAACATGTGATGGGAATATTTTTAAGGGAAAAATCACTGTAGGCTGTTTACTGTCAAGCCTAGCAAGACGAAAGTTTAGTTCACTAGGAGGAGAAACTGGATGCTAAATTTGAGGCTTAGGCCTATATGAAATATTACGCTTTTCTTGTATAAAATTGCACTGGTTAAAGATTTTCTGCATATTGGTAAAAGTAAGCACATACACATATTTTACCAAGAATCCATGTTAAGTATTTTATCTATCATTTACTCTGAATCTATATTCTTGTTTTTTTCTTTTTTTTTTTGATGTGGCCAAATCAGTATAATGCAATAATAGCAATATATTATGGTGCTTTGTCGCATATCATATATATGTTATCAGGGAAAAAATAATAATTATTAGATTATATTTTACCTCTTAAATAGGAAAATGAACTAAACCTTTATAGTTCTTCTAGAATACGAATTCAGTAGAACAACATTCCACAGTGACTTACTTGTCACAAATTCTTTCATGTTTTTATATAAGTGCTTGAATCAAAAATTCTCATAGATTTATAGACTTAAACACTGCATGCAAAATTTTGTGTTGGCCAGGAAATCTGGAATCAATCAAATAAATTAGAATATTTCAATGTGTTCCTTTAATTTCACAGGCAAAATAACTCTTTAAAAAAAATAAAAATTGAATTTGTGCTATTTCTGAATGCTGCCAGAGTTTATTCCACTTTGTTAATGAACAGTAGACGTGTACTTTTTGTACAACACATGTAACAGAATATATTAAAAGATCATTATGGTATTGAACTAAAATTCATAGAAAAAGAGAACATTAATGAATACTAACAAATATTATGTCTACAATTACACTCGATTATCTTTAGAAATATATAGTGAGATGGTATTTTTCCCTGACTTTTTAACACAACTTTTTCTCTATGCTAATATTTATATTATAATATTTTCAGTGTCTATAGATAATTCAACAATGAGAACAAAATTGCTCTCATTTTGTGTTAATTTGTATATATACACAACATCATTAGCAATTCATATTGCTATATGGAG
This sequence comes from Toxostoma redivivum, assembly GCA_013397375.1. Lineage (NCBI taxonomy): Eukaryota > Metazoa > Chordata > Aves > Passeriformes > Mimidae > Toxostoma > Toxostoma redivivum. Next base: position 203,812 of record VXBI01008668.1, on the reverse strand, counting down.
AAAAAATTATGGAGATGCTCCAACAGTCAAAAAAAATTGTTAACGGTTATAATGTGTACCCTTGCTGATCTGTACACCATTGCTCAGTATTGCTGTGTCTTCTAGTCTAACTCAACAAATATCTTCCAAAAACACAGCAGATGTTTTACTGGCTTTTTAATTTTATTTTGATCTAGTACATATATGCTACTACATTTGAATCCAGAGTTGTAAACTGTATAAAACCATGTAGAGGAATTCTATTTGGGTATATGTATTGAAGCCTTGAGATATCATCCATTAGGAAGCTGGTACCTGCAGATAGGTGCATGAAATTGGAAGAAATTTTACACATTCCTACACAGTAATTAAATGTCTTCAGTTACACAGAAATTAAATACCATCACAAGAAGTCATTATATTAATTACTCATTCAAGGGTTTTCTTATTTCTTATGTTTACTTAGGGAAAAAAATGCCTGTTATAGGAACACTGAAAGTTCAAAGGTTATTTGCCTATATACCTGCTAGAAAAATTTGAAGTAGCTCACTCCTTACACAAAATTCCAATGTAGGGTCCACCAATTACTTTTGGATTGCCTTGATTCTTTGTTTTTCATTATTCGACTTAATCTTTCTCCATGCTGCTGTATCCTAGAAAAAGATGGAGAACTAGAAACTTGAGTCAGGGAAAATGGTGAAGGTATGTAAACATCATAATATTCTGTTAAAATTCAACTGAAATTTAAAACAAAACAAAACAAAACAAACAAAAAAAACAAACAAACAAACCCCAAACCACCTTATATAGTTAAAATTAAAGGAAAGGCAGGTAATGGTTGAAGAATTATACCCATAAAAGAAAAATGGTAATTAGTAATTGACATATCTTTACTGCTACCATTTTGAAATATAAACTGAAACCCACATTTATATATCTTTCCATTTTGTCAGAAATCACATATATATTTTAAAATCAGATATACTTAAAAATGAGATTGTCTCATTTTCCATTGGAATATTTAAAGTGCAGCTCTAAATTTACTATCTATTGACTGCTTGCCAGTATTGTTTGATGTAATATTTCCTCTGGGGATTTTAATGTGAGATAGGGCAGATATGAACTTGCAACACAGAGGGCATTTTACCTTCTCTTGACTTCTTTCTAAGGTGAAAATTATGTGTGGAGAGAATCTCACATATGTAGTTCAAACATGAATTTAGTTCTGTGTTTCTTCTCAAAAAATCTCCAAAATCAGAATATTAAAGAATTTTTAATCTCTAAGGTAGAAATACATAAATCTTGTTACCTGCAAAGACACAAATATTGCTACAATGATTGTCTCAATATTTCATTTCCCAACAAATAAATCAGAAAAATATGTGATAATATGAAATGACTTCTAGGCCAAAAATCTGACTTCAGTAATTTTACAAAGAGACCATTTAAGTAATTAATACAGTAAAAAAGAAATAATTAAATAAGTGACTTTTTATGTACTTAATTGGTTTCAATAGAGAGAGATATGTTGAACTAAATGCACACATTAAGGATTCAAAACTTGACTAGCTTATTGGAGCTCTCAGTGTAAATTCTGATTTTCATTTTCCTTAATAGTAGTAAAGGTCTAAGATAGTGTCCTCTTACAGTAGTAGTAAAATGCTGGTGCAAAGAGTTCTAGAGTGCTGTTGTAAAAATACCCTCTGTTAGGTCTTATCTTTTAAACCAAATTGCATGTTTATATATTTCTCCTACAGATAACCTCTTTTCATATACAATAGTGATCTGTCTTTACCAATGTCTTTTCCTCCCTAATCTGCGTCACCTTTCCATGAACAAATTCATATCATGCAAACTTAAACAAAAGCAGTGCTCTTTTCTTCAAACAGTATTTAACATAGTTGCATGATGAACTGCTAACACATTTAGTTAATGTAACCTTTTCTTCTGAGAAAAAGAAACCAAACAAATGTGATAAGATAGAACATACTTATTGTCTTTCTAACGGAATCATAGATTCACACCAACATAAAGTCAATGGTAGAACTAATTTAGATTGTTTCTATTCTGAAATTTATGTATGCATATGTGCTTCATCCTGCCTGTGTCAAATGTGATGTACTTTTTTTCCAAATTACTATTTATCCGTTTCTCATAGAATCATTGAATGGATTGGGTTGGAAGGAACCATCAATGACCATGATCATTCAGTCCAACTGTCTGGTCACGGACAGGGACACTTTCCACTGGATTAGGTTGCTCAAAGCTTCATCCAACTGAATTTTGAACAATTCCAGCGATGAGACATCAACATCTTCCCAGGGTAAACTCTGCCAGTATTTACCAACCTCCTTGTAAAGAATACAGACAATCTAAATAGCCAATCTATACCTCCCTTTTTCAGTTTAAAACCATTGCCCTTGGTCTTGTCACTACAGATTCTCTTAAAAGACCTCTCTCTTTCTTATAATCATTCTTTAAGAACTGAAAGGCTGCAATAAGGTCTTCCCAGAGACTTCTCCTTTCTGGGCTCAACAACCTCAGCCAGCTCCCTCAGCCTGTTGTCATAGGAGGGATGCTTCAGCTTTCTGACTGTCTTCATGGTCCCCTTTCAGACCTGCTCTAGGCAGGTGTTGTTCTTGTAATGTGATTAGACTCAGGACTCTATGTTCAAGGACAGGTGCTAGGAAAGAGCATCTGAAACAGAAAACACTGATTCTTTTTTTATGAAATCAAGAACAGATTTACAAGTGCTGTGGATGACCTGGGAATGGTCACAGATAGCCTGTTTAGCTTTATGCCATCAACACATATTTTGTATGCCTTGAAGAAGTATGATATTATTGATGGAGGATGGAAAAGGTTTTTTAAGACTTCTTGGGTGCAAGAGGAAGAAACTGAGTTATGGGTATCGCAAGACCCTTTGTGAACAGATGGAACAAAGGTCACAGACCATGCTGTGTTCCAGCCTACTTTCAAGCCATCCCACTGAGGACCTGAAAATACACCTAGAAATGAATATTTCTTCATTAATTCAAATGAAAACCTGTTTCCACTGTTCTAGATATATCCCAATTCAATTGGTATTTACAATATAAGGATATTAAGCAGAAATTAACTTCTGTGAACAGAAAAAAAAAAGGTATATGGACAATGCTTAATTTAAATTGAAAGCAGTACTATGATAATATCAGCCTAATTTAATAGGTTTTGCTTAAAATTAATCAGGTTATAATCATTGTTTCTCATTGTACACACTAAATTATTTCTCTTTGAGCAGATATCTTTTCACGAGTTTACTGGTAGTAAAGTATGAACTGAGTATTGTAAAAATCTTAATTGTAACTTAAATGCTTATGATGTATTCAAATGTCAGCTATTGGTAGTGGAATTCTTGCTGCAATGTGGGGTTGGATAACAACAATTAGAAGATTACTTTGATCTTTAAAGTTATATATTCCTATTGGATTTTACTTTTGTAAATCTACCTTTCATTCTTAGCCCTAAAAATCTGATTTTCTTTGTAATCCATTCTGAATCAAGTGACACCACTGTATCCAATCTAAATTTTGCTGGAACCCAAGACAGTAGATTACTAAATTGCAGAAAGTAGAGTCTAAGTAATTCATATTGGTATTACTACAGCTTTTGATAGAAACTACTGCAAATCTGTGAGCATGACACTGAAGGCAAATGACAGTATCACTATTCTGCTGATCCAGTCAGTGTTATTTTTGCTATGTGACATATAGAAGCACAATCTTTTGCTGTATGGCAAAGGATATTCAGAACAGTATCTGTTCTTAAATTCTCACTTACTAACAACTTTAATGGTGTTTTGTAGTTTAGTTTCCTTATTAATATCCACAGAAACAATTTTTCTTCTTATAAACTTTATTATGCGCTAGGAAAAAAAAAAGCAGAAAAGCAGTGTCTACAGAAAATGTATTAAAGGATAATGTATTTCTATGTAGGTCTCATTTTTTAAAAGACAAAGTATGACTATGTCTACATGCTTTTACCTCGAATGTTTGAGATATTTTTAATTGAAAAAAGCCAAACCCAAACAAATGGACACAATTCATACTAACCTCCATTCCTGGAATCCTTAACTAATTAATGAGCAGATAAAAGACATTTTATCCTCACGAGCATTCACACCTCCTTGGTAATAGTTTCTTGGTTTTTTTCATATCTATGTCTCTGACTACATCTATATCTACATCCATCTGTATTATCTATCAATAGATATATGTGCGATTGCACTCATATCTACCTTGGATAGGCAAAAAGTAATTATAGAAGGGATAATATTTCTGCTTTTTGATAAACAGTGCTGAATGGAATACTATTACAACAGATATTCACAGTCTCTAAAAATTTTGGCTCATTACACCTTTGAGAAAGTCTTGTAGCCAGGCTCCTTTTTGTCATAATTAAAATGATACATATACAGAAATTTCATGGCTAAAATTCCAAATCTTCTGACATCAGATCCTCTGCTCTCACACAGACCAGACAACAGAAAAAAAGAACTGGGGCTGTATTATGGATAGCTATTTTCATTCTGTCCTTGAAAGCCTGTGTACAGAAATCAAACTAACACTCAAAATGCAATCATGCATAAGCCAATCATGCTGTGTTGCTCAAGGCTAACAGTTCTGCAGGTACGAATCAAGGAAACACCAACTTCTTTGCTTGTTTTCTACCAGCACATTGTCACTCTTGCTGGGGCTTCAAAAAGCCATCATCCTCACCTTTCCTCAGGGCATTCAGTAGTTGACAATAGCAGTCACTCATTCAGATGGTACAGGTAGAATCCTGGTAGCTTCTGTGTCTTGTTAATGATTCTGGATCATAAATACTGCCACTGCTGACAGATGTAATTACTCATGGAAATCCACTTCAGTGTACCCTTGTGTTTGCCTTACGAGTACCATAAACGGGCTCTTCTCAAAAATCTGACATCCTAGGAAAGTACAGCCCCAATTGAAAAGAGATGTGAGAGCTGACAAGAGATGACAAATGTCAGTAGTTCAGCCACACTGTTGACAGATCTGTCCTTGTTAACATCAACAGTATTAGTAGAATGGTGAAATAACCTATTACTCACTTGCCAAGGTTTTTCTGCTAAAAACTTCCCACTCCTTTGTAACTCTCCCAGTTTCTCCTGCCAACTACCCGTCCAGAACCACTCCCACAAACACCTCTTGGTAACATTTTTTTTCCCCACCCAAATAAAAAGGTGAAATAAAACAAAAAAGTTATAGTGGTCTAAAAAAACCCCTACATATAAAGTTCTGTCAAACATATTATAAGGATACATCTGTTTCTTAATGCACAAAAGAGCTGCACAGTAACGATGGACCACACCTGAAGGACAGATTAAGGACATGTGCAATGAAACAAGTTTCTCTCTATATGAATTTGCTATACAGTCATAGTAATGGACAATGGGAAACTGCTGATCATGAGACCTTGGCCTTAAAACCCTTTGTCGGTGGTCTGGAATGAAAGTTTTACTCTCAGCTGGCACACTGATGGCTGTCAAAATAAATGTATAAATGCTTACCATTTTTTCCTATCTCTTTAGAACATGAAAACATAGAACATATTTTTCAGGTAAGTGTCCTTGAAAAAATAGTTAAAAGAAAGAAAGAAAGAACAAAAGAATTAAAAAGAAAGACCTTTACTTTTATAACTTTTTTTTAAAGAAAAAAAAAGAAACAAACAGAATTTTTAAAAGCGGAATAAGCTTTACCTTGCCAAAAATTGTTGAAAATTGTATGTAAAATATATAAAATTATAAATTTTACACTGATCAGGTGGAGAGCATATGTATTCTTGGAAATACATGACTGCGCCTTTTCACTAAAAATGAATCTCTACATAGTAGTATTCTATCTATGCCTTTTTGACTCTCTTTTTTTTTTTTTTTCCCCTCCAGATAGAGTTCATGTAGAGTTCATGTTGCAGCTCATGGTAATTCAAAAATACATCTCCCTAGACACAGCACTAGTTCTGTTCTATACTATTTTACTTTGTATTATTGGTGGTCCACTTAAATCTTAATGCTTTAGGTTCTTAAATCTTTAAACACCTAAATCTTAAGCTCTTAAACATGAAATTTTGTGATATTTATTTTAGTAAGGTAGAAAAGTTCATTTTATTACTGTTGCCAAATCCACACAAAGTAGCTGTCCTACACTCTTCATGGGCTGAATACAAATACTCACCTTTAAAATGCAAGCGTCCTTCAGCTTGGTGAAACATCTGAGTCCAGCTTCTAGAAAAATGTTTTAGAGTGTACTGAGATGAATGTCTCTTCTTCGACTGGCCTATTTCATTTTCACATGTAAACATGCCATATACCACTCAGATGCAGCACAAAGAGGATTCCTGCCCTGTACGGCCTAAATCAAACATGACATAACAAGTCAGGCTTATGAACAGATGTGGTGTATCTGGAGGGAAAACTAAGGACAAAGATAAAAAAAGAGAAAATCGGGCTGTTTGTCAGCCATTTAGTCAGTTTGATGTCTCAGATACTTCCATCCTACTTTTTTTTTTCTTTAATTCCCTCCCCACTCTCCCCTCCCCCTTTAAGGATCCAGAAGTGCAGTCTTGAGTGCACTTTCCCCCCTTTGCTAAGCAGGCAGTGAATATACTCAGCATATAGTAACACCCCTGTAAATGTTACAGCATATTGTCTTCTAATATGATTACTTTATGGCACCAGAAAAAAATCACCTTTGTTGCTTTCTAATGTGGGTCACTTTTGCCACTGTTTGGATGTGTAAAGTAATAGTGGTCTCTTGGGGTGTAATGTATGGCAGGGTGGTGGGTTAACCTTAATTGGCTGCCAGGAGCCCAACAAGCAGCTCTGTCACACACCCCATGCTTCCCTTTGCTCCCGTTTCCATTCCCTTTGGAATGGAAAAGGAGCCTGTGCATTAACCTTGGGGAAAAGCTGCAGCACACTTCAAACAGACTTTGCTGTAGCTGACCCCAAAACACAGAGGCACATGCCTATGAGTAAAGTACTGACAAATGAACTGTCCACTGCAGCAAAGTCTGTGAAGATGAGGAGCATGAAAGAGACTTTGCTATGCATTTGTACAACCCCTATGCAAGCTGATAGTATAGAAGAAGAGAAAGTGAAAATAGCTCAGAACTGGATAATACAGGTTAAAAAGCTCCAAAAATTAACAAGCTATGAGGAAAAACATGAAAAATTAAGGGTAATTTGATGAACTGAACCCAAAACAAAAGATATAATCTGTGAACACCAATCTCTTTATTTTAGCTACAGCAATACAGAATCAGAATTTAATACCTGTGTTTTTCAGCAATCTGTACTCACAAATAAGCAGGTGTTTTTCTCTTTCAGTGACTCAGGTACACTGGCAGTAGAGAGGCAAGCATGTTCACTTTTAATTCCAGTATGTAACATGCTAAAAAGCAGTTTGAATTAAGTACTTTGAATTAAGTACTTTGAATTAGGATTATAGAATCATAGAAACATCTATGATCCTCTAGTTCCAATGTCCTGCCATAGGCAGAGGCACCTTGCACTAGATCATGCTGCTGATCCTTGAGCACTTCCAGAGACAGAGCATCCACAACTTCTCTGAGCAACCTGCTCCAGTGCCTCACTACCCTCACAGTAAAGAATTTTTCCTCATACTCCTTCTAAATCTACCCTCTTTCAGCCTGAAGCCATTTCCCCATGTTTTACTAAACATCCTTGTAAAAATCTCTCTCCATCTTTCTTGTAGGCTCCTGTTAGTTTCTGGAAAGCCACAGTTAGGTCACCTTGAAGCTTTGTCCTCTCCAAGCTACACAGTCACAATTCCTTTTGCCTCACAGGTGTTTCACATAATTATATTTATTAAACGACAGAAAAATGTATTTCTACAGGTTTGTTGGAGTTAAAAAGGAATTAAATCTGTCTAAGGTTGCTCATCCTGTCTCTTCTTGGAAAATTTTGGCAGTATAATAAGCTGTAATAGTAGATGTTGATGTAATAGAAAACAAAAAATTAATTTGTTGGGAAGCATTGGTTACTTTCATGTCTAAATTCAATGAGCAGGAGTATTCAGGTCACAACTGGGCTTTGGCACTTAGAACCTCCATAGGAGCAAACCTCTGGATTTTAAAATTTCTTTTAAAATATATTCTTAATGTCTAAAAGAATCAAAACTGCACACAAAATGTAGTGCTTTAACTTTCCCAAGACATTGTTTTATTATTTATTATTATTTACTTTTATTATTGTGTGATCCTATATACTTAAAAGGCTGTGCTTTGGAGTAGCTAAGTCCTTATTTGGGTCTGGCTTCCAATCTATGAAACAATTAGTGGTTCAATATAGAATTAACTTGAAATATTTTGGATGTTCATCTTTGTGATCTTCAACTACTGCTGTTTGACTTTGTGCTGCTTTATCATTTTACCATTCATTGAAAGTAATAGGCTTATTTGGGATTTGATTCATTGGGATAAGTAAAGAGCACTTCTTAGAACATTTGGGAGATGTAATTTTTTAATTGGAAGGTATTAATTTTAATTTTTATTTAAAATTCTTCTCATTTTCCAGATAATACGAGACTGATACCTATAGAAATCTCTACAGTTACTGTATCTACAAAATACCTTCAGTCATTTACACAATATGTCTGCCAAATAATATTTGCAAAAACTTTTCTTTTTAAAAAAATTAATTCCCACAAACAATCAAGTAACCTAGTATTTCTAATGCAAACATTGATCCACTTGAATGGGTTCACTTTGCCATGCAGTGGAAGAGCACTACATAGGAACTTCAGTTGATCTTCAGGATCTTTTACAGAAAACCATCAGCATGGACAGCGTTACTATCCAACATTTAATTATATAAGTTCAAAAATAAATTTTAGACACAGAACTAAGAAGACTAAATTATTGTTGAAGGTATTTCTTTTACTTTGGGGTTTTTTTTCAGATTATAATAGGCAACAAAAAGAAACCAAAATATAACAAGGGAAATATAATTTGTTTCCAAAAACTCAATCATCCTTCTAGAATTGAAAACAGAAGCTTTGGCATGCCTTATGTGATCTTTATATTGAAACATGCCACTAAGTCTTTTTCTGCCTTGCCTTGCCTCAACATGCAACAGAATAATTGGCTTGCAGGTAATTTTTTTCTTTTCCCTGCTTTTCAACTCCAGAGGAAAACTGAAACATGAAATAATTTATATGAAAGTATTAATCTCTACAAATACTTGGAATCTGGAAGTCTGAATGGGATGGAGTGATCTTGGCTGTCCCCAATGCGACTCTTGCACATCTTCTCTTCTGTGGGACAGGAGAAGAAAATAAGAATCTCATGGGATGAGACAATTTAAGAATTAAAAGTAAAGGTCACACATAGAAGAAAAGAAAACAAAAAATATTTATCATCTACTTTCCATCAGCAGGTGACAGTCAGCTACTTCCTGGGAAGTAGGTCTTCAACATGAATAGTGGTTGCTTTGTAAGAAAAATGCCCTAATAATTAATACCCCTCCCCAGTTCCTTTCGCTAGCTTTCATTGCTGAGCATGGTGTCATATGGCATGGAATATGCCTTTGGTTGGCTTGGGTCACAGCTGTCCTGGCTGTGTCCCCGCCCAGACTCCTGCCCACCCCAGCCCACAGGCCTTTGGGGAGGGAGGGATTTTGGGGAGACAGCACTGATGCTGTGCCAGTGATGCTTAGCTGCAGCCAAGGCACTGGTGTGTCATCCACTCTTCTGGCTACAAAGCACAAAACACAGCTCCATGAGGGCTGACATGGGGGGAATTATCTCCATCCCATCAACAACCAATACACATAGTCAGGACACTGAAAAATTTTTAGGCATTTGTCTTAACTCACCATTAATTTATTAAAATTATTTAGATTATTTTTAAAATATATATGAATGATTATGTAAATATTACAGATTCAGGGAATTATTTCCCTGCATCTATTTTGCTCACTAACCCACAAAATGTAGTTTTCCCCCACACCGCTGCTAACTTAAGGAGCTACTTAGTAGTAGCAATCTATCCTGAAAATGTCTTTAAATAAATGCTCAAATTTTAGTTCTTTTTAGTAGGGTCTTTTTAGTTCTTTTCTGGTAGAGCCTTATTTCTAGAATTCTTCGGAAAGCTACCAAATGGCTTATAAGTAAGTAGCAACATATTTGTTTTTCCAAATCTGTTATTCACAATAAATGTAGACCTACATAGGATATATTCTATAAAAAGCAAAATAAGTTTTTATTCAACAATTTTCATTCTTTTTGGTCGAAGTGCTTTTAAAAGTCTCTTTAAAAAGTCTGTTTGCTCAAAACACATTGAAATTTTAGTGCAAATATATTGAAAGTTGCTTTATCTATGATGTTATCAAAAAATATGGCCCATATGAGCCATGATTCTTATTAGATATATTAAATAGAGCCTTGATTTCTACTGAAAAAATACTATAAATAAGATCTACCTTTGACTGATATAATTCAAGAGTACTACTTTTGACCTCAATCTGTACATATTCTTAGCAAGGTGCAGTTCTCTGATATTGCTTGTGGTTATGAAAAGTACAGTTCTAGTCTTCCTAATGGCCATCAGCAGGGAAATGTGAGTAAATATAGAATTGAAAAGGTGATCTGGTGCCTGGATATCTGTTTCTTATGCATTATGGGTACATTGGGAGGTATTTTAATATGAGTTGAACAGATTTTCTTCTACAGGCAAATACTCCCATCAGCATGCTATAAATTATACAACTTAATTCAAATACTTCATTCATTCAGTCTTCAAATAATCCAACCAAAGCAGCAAGCAGTCATCTTTTTGGTTTCTTCTATGGGTTATCAGTGAATTAGAACATGGTCTTGAGAGAACCAAGTTTCCTTTATATTATGTTTCTTGATTTTCCCCTCTGCGATGCTGCTTGTAGAAGAGACACACTTTTCACCCTTAAGTGTACAAAGTTAATTTTGCCCTCCTTCTGTGACTACAAGTATCCCAAAATATTTTCATAACTCTTCATATGTTTTATGGTGTTGCTGAAAAGGATGTTGGTATGTCTTATGGACATGAAGTAGGGTTTAACCTGTTAAAATTTTACACATAGTGTAATACTCTCAAAAAAGAAAAAAAAAAAAAGGGGANAGTAGGTCTTCAACATGAATAGTGGTTGCTTTGTAAGAAAAATGCCCTAATAATTAATACCCCTCCCCAGTTCCTTTCGCTAGCTTTCATTGCTGAGCATGGTGTCATATGGCATGGAATATGCCTTTGGTTGGCTTGGGTCACAGCTGTCCTGGCTGTGCCCCCGCCCAGACTCCTGCCCACCCCAGCCCACAGGCCTTTGGGGAGGGAGGGATTTTGGGGAGACAGCACTGATGCTGTGCCAGTGATGCTTAGCTGCAGCCAAGGCACTGGTGTGTCATCCACTCTTCTGGCTACAAAGCACAAAACACAGCTCCATGAGGGCTGACATGGGGGGAATTATCTCCATCCCATCAACAACCAATACACATAGTCAGGACACTGAAAAATTTTTAGGCATTTGTCTTAACTCACCATTAATTTATTAAAATTATTTAGATTATTTTTAAAATATATATGAATGATTATGTAAATATTACAGATTCAGGGAATTATTTCCCTGCATCTATTTTGCTCACTAACCCACAAAATGTAGTTTTCCCCCACACCGCTGCTAACTTAAGGAGCTACTTAGTAGTAGCAATCTATCCTGAAAATGTCTTTAAATAAATGCTCAAATTTTAGTTCTTTTTAGTAGGGTCTTTTTAGTTCTTTTCTGGTAGAGCCTTATTTCTAGAATTCTTCGGAAAGCTACCAAATGGCTTATAAGTAAGTAGCAACATATTTGTTTTTCCAAATCTGTTATTCACAATAAATGTAGACCTACATAGGATATATTCTATAAAAAGCAAAATAAGTTTTTATTCAACAATTTTCATTCTTTTTGGTCGAAGTGCTTTTAAAAGTCTCTTTAAAAAGTCTGTTTGCTCAAAACACATTGAAATTTTAGTGCAAATATATTGAAAGTTGCTTTATCTATGATGTTATCAAAAAATATGGCCCATATGAGCCATGATTCTTATTAGATATATTAAATAGAGCCTTGATTTCTACTGAAAAAATACTATAAATAAGATCTACCTTTGACTGATATAATTCAAGAGTACTACTTTTGACCTCAATCTGTACATATTCTTAGCAAGGTGCAGTTCTCTGATATTGCTTGTGGTTATGAAAAGTACAGTTCTAGTCTTCCTAATGGCCATCAGCAGGGAAATGTGAGTAAATATAGAATTGAAAAGGTGATCTGGTGCCTGGATATCTGTTTCTTATGCATTATGGGTACATTGGGAGGTATTTTAATATGAGTTGAACAGATTTTCTTCTACAGGCAAATACTCCCATCAGCATGCTATAAATTATACAACTTAATTCAAATACTTCATTCATTCAGTCTTCAAATAATCCAACCAAAGCAGCAAGCAGTCATCTTTTTGGTTTCTTCTATGGGTTATCAGTGAATTAGAACATGGTCTTGAGAGAACCAAGTTTCCTTTATATTATGTTTCTTGATTTTCCCCTCTGCGATGCTGCTTGTAGAAGAGACACACTTTTCACCCTTAAGTGTACAAAGTTAATTTTGCCCTCCTTCTGTGACTACAAGTATCCCAAAATATTTTCATAACTCTTCATATGTTTTATGGTGTTGCTGAAAAGGATGTTGGTATGTCTTATGGACATGAAGTAGGGTTTAACCTGTTAAAATTTTACACATAGTGTAATACTCTCAAAAAAGAAAAAAAAAAAAAGGGGAAAATGGCAAGCAGTACCAGTGCAGTACAGTTTAACTGAAAGTGCACTCTGACACTGATACCCATCCAGAGTGTTAAAAAAACAAAATATCTAGTCAGACTTTATATTTAAAGTGTGTAAGCATCATTCATGCTCACAGAAAAAGAATCTTCACAGAGTTAAGTAAATATAACTAGATTATTTTTAATTACTGTTAATCAAATAATATAATTTTGTTCTACAGTTATGGTTGTCATTGTCTGTTGTGTAAATAGACTTAAAGGTAACGCAATTAGCACTTTGAAATTATGTGTAAAAAAGCCCTATGGAAATCAGCTAATTTATTAAAGTTCTACTGAGACAGGAAAAGTCAACCATTTTTACCTCTACAGGGAAGTGCATTTATATTCCTATAATCCATCCTGGAAGTAATACAGTAATTTAAACAAACTGCTGAAGAGTTTTCAGTGGAATATTGGACAGTTTCTAGTTGACTTAGATCAATATAACTTTACTAGCACCAGAGGCTTGCCAATTTACACATTTCAGTGAATATATGCTAATTTATACCAGCTGAGAATCAGGCCTTTAAGAGATTGTAAATTTGTTTAAAGGTTTATTCATAATCCTGGATAGTAGGAAGTGATGGTTGGGAGGATTATTTCAGTCATTTTAAAGATGTAATTAAGTCAAACATATAGACTTTTTTAAAGCCTTTCAACAAAGGATTGCTATTTTTAAATGGCCATTTTTTGTTGTGGGAAGAGACATATTTACTAATAAATTCACCTCACAAGGAACAATTTAGCCACTTTCTTACTGATGAAAAGAGTCCAGGACACAGATAGTCAGTAATCCAACTTTCCTATTAATTTATAAATGCATTTAGAGCACTATGGGAAGCAGAAGTGATCATAATCACCATTACAGTTCAAACACAATATCTAAGTTGCTATTAATAGTACACAAAGCCTGCTAACCCTTGCATTTCTCCACAGCAGCTCTGATATCTTGGAAAAATTCTATCTTTCTTAAAGAGGTTTCTTAGTCTACAAATCAGAAGACATCTTTAAATGTCATAGACCACCTACAATTGAGAGTCAAATTAAAAAGGGAAGAGAAGGGAGGGGAAGGGGAGAAGAAAAAAAGAAAAGAAAAGAAAGAAAAGAAAAGAAAAGAAAAGAAAAGAAAAGAAAAGAAAAGAAAAGAAAAGAAAAGAAAAGAAAAGAAAAGAAAAGAAAAGAAAAGAAAAGAAAAGAAAAAGGAAAGAAAAAAGGAGAAAAGATAAGAGGTTTCTCATTGTCTTTTGTCCTTGCAAGTGCAGTATTAAAGATTGGTGTACCTGGTAGCATTCTGTTCACAACAGAGCATTCCAGGCTCAGAGTTCTCATTCTGAGTGGTATCTCTCCAAAGTTAAGAATTTTGATACCTTCTATTATTACTTTGGTGAGAAGGACAAAAAAATTACAGGGAAAAACCTAAGGAATTCCTAGGGAATTTACCAATATGTATAATCACCATGTTTGGCTTCTATGGCTGACTGTGAACAGTAGAGGAGCCATGTTATTTGCTTCCACTCTAACAAGGCTTTCATTGAGCTCTCCCATTGCCTCTGACAGACATGGAGGAAACTTCTGGCAGCCCCTCACAGAAGCCACCCTGTAGCCACCCCACTCCCTGCTACCAAATATTGGCCTTGCAAACTCCATACACTGACCCATAAATCCTCAGTCATCCCTTAGAAATATAAATGTACATTCAAGCCAACTCCACATAGGGTGTAAAACTTTGTCTCCTCTCTATGTTATGCTTTTTGAAGAGCTTGGATCCATCCAGCACTTTAGTCATTGAAGCTGCCCTACCATGTCTTGCATCACAATCATATTGTGGTTCAGTGACTGCATGTAGTTTTTAAATTCCTTCTTTTTTTGTGCTTCATACACACACAGGAGCCAGGACTTTGGCTTTGCCATTTGCCTTGAGGATGGAAAGCTACACCCTGTCACCTTCCACTCCCTTCACCCCGGCCCTTAGGTCCCTGTAATTACAATATTAGAGTTGCAATAAGAGACATAGAAAATGTCTCAAAATAGGAAATATTTATAGCACATTGAACAGCTGTTGAATTTCTACAACTGGCTTGAATATCATTTTGGTCAGAAAAGTATTGACATAAGTTTTTTCAGATGTATATTTCAACCATGGTCCAATAGTATTAAAAGAGGGACAAGCATTTCATTAACTCCATACTACTTGGGTAAATTTCCAAAGAAAACTTGCAAAAGTGCATGTATTCAGATATAGAGGAAAGATTGTAAGCATTTACCTTTAAGAGAGGTTTCAGGTCAGTAGGTTCTCCATTGTCAGACCTACTGTCTTACAACCCAGTTAAACAAGCAATTTGAAATGTATCTCTGACCTCAGCATTTGTAATTACAAATAGCAGTACGTAGCTGCATGATAAGGGCAGGTCTCTGTTCAGCATTCAGTCTGTTCTGGTCTTAAATCTAAAGCACCAATTGTTCTCACACACTGAAGAGAGAAGAAAATATTTCATACTCAATATCTGTCTGTGTTTCAGCAACTGGGTACCTGAGCATTACAATCAGCTGAGATTGTAATTTTTTTTTCTTCTGGAATTGTGCTTGAATTCCACATGTATGTCTGCTTCTTAACACTGACACTGAATTTCAGAAGAGAAGCAGCCTGGAGTGCACAGCAGGAGAAATGCAGCCAACACAAACAGCATATCAGAGCTGCTCAGTAAAGGTTTTGTTTGATTTTCAGCATTTTATAAGTGGTAGTACATCATAGTAAAGCTCAGCAAGATAAACATGAGTGTAGAATGCAACTGCCAAAGTGCTTAAACTAAATTTTCCCGTGTTTTTTCTTGTTAAAGAAACCTGATGATCCTCAGGACACTGGGAATTCCTCATTCCCTGTGTGCTAGAGCTCTATTTGATGCACTCTCATTCTCCAAGGAATCAGTCTGTCACTGTTTCCATCAGTAGATCCAGACAGTAAATAGGTGTTCTGCAAAGATGTGTAACAATTACACACACACACACACACAAGTATACATATACAGAAACCAACACACTCCAGTGCCTTTAATGCAGCACTCACATGAACACAGACAACAGTAAATCAGGTTTCTCTCCTCTTGTTGATCAGGACTGAAGATAGACTTGTTGATAGGCAGGCACCATTATTCCTAACCCCACGACCATATCCACATTCACAGATCTGTTTATTATTAGCACAGGTTTTATGTTCACCTAACACCCATATGATCCATCCTGGACCCTAGGTCTTCAACTCATTCAGAAACTCAGACTGGATCTTCCCTAGGCTCTTCCCACATACTAGCTAGTCCTGCAATTTCTCACAGTGCTACCTGAAAGTTTAATCAGGTTATTTTTTTATAATTTGTTATGTCCAGCATTTTCTCATGTTATCTTCACATTGTCATGTTTTTCATATTCTGTTCAGTTAGTAAATAGCAGGCCAGAGCATACTCATCTGCCTACATATGTTAATACTTATCTTTGTATTCACATAAATCTATGTGTGTGTGTTTATTTTCCTTTATTTTGAGGTAGACATGGAAAATACTGATGTGTATTGATATTATACAGGATAAGACATGAAAAATCTACAAAGCAGATATTGAAGTAAGCTGCATGTGTTCAACACAAAAGAAGCAGTTGTTCCCAGTAAAATCTCACTAGTCTCTCCGCATGCGTGTGGTGAAATTTTGATCATAATGAAAAGGTAGGAATAACTGAACATTCTTTCCTGGAAACACAAGCAGAATCATTCTTTTATACAGAAACCATTTTCCTGAGGAAAGGTGCAAAGGCAGCATAAAGAAAATTTTCATGAGAACTTGATACGATATTTTTCACAGTCCACAGGACCATTCCCAATTCAACTCATTCTGAAAGCAGGGAAAGGAGAAGCAGAGCAGTTTAATGAAGCTCAAGTAGTGATTTACACATTTACAGTGGCCAATCAAGTTTACTACTTAGGGAAAAAAAAACCACTCATATCTTAGTTGTTATTTCAGTCTGGGAGATGGGAGATGGGAGATGGGAGAGCAGTTATCTACAGTGAGAAGGTAAGAAGATATTTTTTTGATGGACAAGGTTTTCTTCCATTGCTGTGGTGAATATGCAGGTATAGTAGATGCAAGAAGCCAACTGAGAGGAAATAATGGGTGACAAAAAGTGAAACCAGTTCTCAGCTGCCTTTTCTGTGGAACAGCATCAGCTGTCATTTAGTTGCCCCTAGAAACACAGAGTTTTGCTTTGGGAGAAATTTGCTGACTCCCTGGGGACTGATCTCTGAGACACTGACCAAAAAAGGCTCAATAGTATCAAAGAAGAAACTTAATTGTTAGTTCATATGGATGATGCTTGGGAGGCAAATGATTCTATAAAAATGGGCACATGATAGTACAGGAAATGTGCTATAACTGTTACTGTGAAAATGAAGTAAAATCGTATCTTTTTTATTATCCTATTTTGCTAATAGTGAAGTAGCAAAGGTCAGTCCTATTTTACATAACAGTGGAGACCACAGTTTACAATTATTTTGGAAACACTGAACCTTCTTGTGCCTGTGATCCTGAGGCCATCTGAAAACAAAACAAGTAAATTTTTCATAGGGCATAGCTATATATTGTCAACATATTCAACTTGGTGGAGTAACAAAATAATTTTTTTCCATTCCCCATGCAAAATAAAACTAAAAAACTATCAATACAGAAATTGTTTATCACAATTATTTCTTCAAGATCTACAAAGTGATAATATGAAAGCCTCTTTTAGATTTAAACATTTCTTAGTAGTTTTCCTTATTTCAAAATTAAGCAACTATCTTTTTAAGTCCAGGAGTTGCTGTTGTTCATAGAGTCAGCAGCGTTTTTATGGCATTCAGCTACCTTGGATTATTTCATCAAACTCCTCAGATCATCCCTTTTGGGCACTTTTTTTTAATATGTTACAAACCATTTTGCATGTGTCATCTCAATTTTTCTTCTTTATTGTTTTTTTAACTTGTTTAATTTATTAACATACTATAAAATTTGAACATCAGTGAAAAATAATATGAAACAAACTCTCTATGGTGATAATCCTGTAATTTTCATTTTGTGTAGAAACATTTCTTTGTGTGATACATTTGTGATACATTGAGGAAATAAAAATAATTTTGTCTTTTTAGTTTACAGAACTGAAAGAATAATTTGTGTAGCCTTCATTTACAAGGCTTCATGATTGCTATATCTAAATATAGAATGATTTTTTTTTCTTTTTTTTTTTTAGTTTTTGAGTATGTTTTTGAGAAAAATACATAACTTTTGTGTGGAAGATCACTTGTTTCTGAAGAACAATTGCACCATTAATAAACTTTGAACCACCTTCACAATTTCAAACTTCTTAATAGTAACTGAATGTCTCACACCTTTTTTTTATACTGACTTCAAATAATACGAAGAAAAAAATTAATCTAAATTGTATTATTATGCCTTACTTCCCACTAAAAGATGATAAGGTTGTATTACTTTTTTTCCAAGTAATCAAATGAATACATCTATTTTGAGACAATAATCCATTGTTGGTATATATTCTAGGTAAATGAATGATAATTTAAAATTCTAAGTTTAGTCAGTTAATTACATCCTGAATTGGTCAACAGATAATTAAAGATAATTAAATGTATTTTAATTCTGCTCTATAAAATTCCAATAAACCTTGTTCTGACAAAAAGTGTATGGCAGTTGTATGGAACATACACATGGATAGATATGGCCAACTTCACAAGATCAAATGCTAATCTATAAAGTAATAGCTCACAAATCAGCATAGACACACAAGCAGAGCTATCAGATGGACCAGTGATTATTAGAAGGAGAATAAGAACAGCATATTATTATTAAAAAATATATGTATTAGACAATTCTACAGAGAATTTACAAAGTGCAGTTAAAGTCCCTGTACTCCATTTGTGTATACATTTAACAGTGAATAGTTAGGTTATGCTTAAGCTGGAGTTATAGTTTGAGGACTTAAGGAATTTTCCACCCCTTCCCAAAAGACAGGTTTTTCTTTCTAAATAGTGTAGCTCTTATAGGTATATAATGGCATGCATATTTTCTGTGTTAAAATTTTTTGAATGGGTGTTTAAAAGTATGAAAAATATACCAGCTAATCTGTCTGGAGAAAAAGAATAATGAATAAAAAAATAATTTATTTTTAAAATCAGGTAATGGTGATCTAGGATAGCAGTGTTTTTCTGCAGTGCTTTAGGTCAGTGGTTTGAGCCTCAGCATAATATGGAAAATTTCCATTGCCTTCTCTGACAAAGGGATTTACACAAGTAAATCTTTGTACTTTGGGGATTCGACATAAACTTTAACAGTGCAAAGAGTAGTAATTTCTTTTCACCTCTTGCATTTGATCTACTTTTACTTCAGAAATATTCCAAAACTCTTTTCAGAGAATGTTTCTCTTTGGTCTGGTGGGCAGAATATTCATACAGAAAGCAAAGGCAGAATGGCTGCATTCCAGTCCCATGTAAAGCCAATACTTTTTATTATTTGTATAAAGTGGAAGAGTGTCAACAATATAGCATATAACAGTCTTTGTGCTGGTGCCTGTGGGGTTGAACATAACTGTGAAATCTTAACCCGTGTATATTTTTTCATCTATTCAACAGCCAATACATTTTGCCACTCTCATCTCAATATCAGCAAAACAAGCCAATGAACAAACAAAACTATATCAGGTGATTTAAAATAATTAAAGTCTTAAATTGTCATGCCAACCTATTTAAACTGCTTTAATTCACACTGTGTGATATGTTTTGTAGTCTTTAATAGAATTTATAAAAGAATTTATGCTCTCTCTTTCCTCTTTAACATCTACATTTTCTTTGAAGTGTATTTGCTGATTAGATATGCTTGTCATAGCTAAAGAACATTTAGATCTTACTTGATGAGTAAGATCTTTATCTTTTGCTGATCTAGTACAAGTACTATGCAGATCCAGAAGACAGACTCTGTCCCCTGCTTCTATTATGATAGTCAGAGTATGAGATATTTGGAAAAAATGGCAATAATTAATATTGCTATAATTAAATCAGGTTGAAGGAAGACAGTCCTGAGGAGAATAGTCAGCTGTCATTAGTATGCATTTTATTGACAGGTCTTACACCACCTAGCATTTCCTGCAGGATATGTTTATAATCTTTCAATTTAAATATAAAAACCAGCACAAAATAATGTATATACATATTTCTATACATACATGTATATACAGTTGCGTAAGTATTTACTGATTATATACCATTTTCCTTTAAAATTCCTGACGCTAGAAAGATGAAAATGTAATTATCTGTCTTCGGAAATGTCTCTCATAAAGATAGCTAAATATTATTTCAATATGAAAATTCAATTGGTAGATTGCATCTTGATTGGTCCCTGTCATAAACTCCTTTGATAAATGTATTTACTAGATAAGTATATTGGCAAGCATAATTTCCATTCCTTAGACTTTGTTCTCTGACCTTGTTTCCTTCTCCTGAATTCTAGCCACCTATTCAAACTATATAATTTGGGATTTTATTCATCATGAACTCTGTAGTTAGTTGAAAGTGCAAAAAAAAAAAACCACTTTAAAAAGCAATTCAGCCTTAAATATATCGACATCTAGGGAGGACTATCTCTTTCTACTTATTAGGGAGGAAGCTGAGATAAACATATTCCTCCTCAGTGACTGTCAACTAAATGGTTGTTGTTGAGTGGAAAAACCTTCATTATTTTTTATAACTTCAGCCAAATTGTCTTTTATCAGCCAAATACCTTTCATGCTCTGCTAATGGCATCATAAACTTAGCAACTGCTCTTTATACTTGGGTTCCAAAACAGAAAACCACCATATTCCTGTTTTATAGAGGAAAACAAACTTTATGGATTAAATGCATTTCCCAAGATAACAGCGAATACAAATCCAAACTTCAGTATTTGTGAGTTGACCAGTACGCATATGTAAAGTCTTCTTCACTCATTTTGGATTTGTCTCATTAAATCTCATTGTCCAAAAAGTGTAAGGGAGTTTACCAAATTGCATCCCACTTTGGAAATGCCTATCTTCTCTCTATGAAAATATATTACATTTTCTTGAAGAGATTGTACTAGATGCCAAACTTCTTGTCATGGTTCAAACCCACCTGGCAACTAAACATCACATGACCACTCACTCACCTCCTCCATTCTGGTGGAATGGAGAGGAAAACAAAAGTAAAATATTAGGTTGAGGTAAGTACAGTTTAAAAATTGAAATAAAACTTAAATAAAGCAATAATAAAAAAATAATAATAACGTGATAAAAGGGAGAAAAAGCCCTCACAAACAAGGAAGAACAAATGATGTACAATTCAATTGTTCACCACCTTGTGACCAATTCCAGAGCCTATCCCTGCACCCCAATCAGGCCCTTTCTGGGCAACTCTCCCAGTTTATTACCTGGCCAAGACATTCTGTGGTGTGGAATTTCCCTTTGTCACCTGCCATGGTTATGTTCCGTCCCAGGTTTTTTTTGTACATCCTCATTGGCAGAGCATTAAACACAAAAGAAAACCTTGACTTAGGGTATTTAGCAACAACCAAAATAGCAATGCGTTATCAATGTTATTCTCGTACTGAATCCAAAAGACAACTACTAAAGAACTTAACTCTATCGCACCTGAAATCAGGACACTTGTACATAGATGCAGCTAATTAAGTGGGAATAATTATTCCTCTGACTAATTTACAGTTTTCCTACAGTGGCACATGCTTAAAATTTATTGGTTTTGAGATCAGAACAGTTGAGAATCAATTGTCTCATTTTTGAAATCTTAAGGAAAGACATATGAGAAAGTTATGAGGGGAAGCTGTTAAGTGATTTGAAAATAAATACTTCTGGGGAATCAACCACAACAAATTCATATGGATATCAACTCTAAATGCCACACAAATTAGATGCCTGTTGCAAGCCAAAAATTAAGATGACTATCTCATATATATTAGCCTTCCTGTAAAGAAAGATGCAGATAGACAGCTACCGGTGAGGTAGCTCCTATTCTGAATGCTTATATTGAAATTAATATAGAATTAATAAAGAATATTTGGAAGGGCAGATGATCAGTAAGACAGAAAACCTGATCTAGTAAGACACAGTGCTGAGCATATTCATCTCAAGCAATTAAGCAGAGGATTCAAATCAGTCTTAGATGGAAAATTGTAGATTACTAAATCTGTTTAAAAATGCTGGACTGTCTTTACAGTCAGAAATAAAATTAGATACTTCAGAGAATAGTTCATGTAATTTACATCACCTTCTCACAAAATAAAATAAATCACCTCAGGAAGTCATTTATTTTTCTATATTAAAATAAGACAAGGTCCAACCAAGGTGCCCTACTCAGGCTTAGATATCTGATCTGCACATCCTCAGGTTAGAGCAGATTAATTCCACCTATAAACCTGAGGGAGAAATGTAAATAAATATCTGATATGACTGTTAAAAAAAAAACATGCCCTCATAGATATGCATGTGTATGTGATGGAAACGCTGGGAGATAATCAGCAGAATGAAGACATCCAGGTTACAGACACAGGTTCTATTCTTTCTCTGGTGCTCCTTAGCTCTTATTTAATCCTTGCTTTATATCATGTGTCTCATCCCTCCATTTTCCATATTCCCAGTGAATAAATGCACTCTGGATATCCACTGCTAGCAAGTACATTGGCTAAGTCCCCTATAAAAGAATTTCAGATCCAGCTGTTCAAGCAGTTAGTCAATAGGATTCCCTGTGAAATTACCCTCAGGGACAAGAAAGCAGAGTAGAGCTGGCAGGTCTTTAAGGACACTAGATAGCACACAAGAGCTCTCAGTTCCTAGGTGTAAGAAATGAGGAAAGAAAGTCAAGAGACTGGCGTGGTGGGTAAAGACCTGCTGACCAAAAACAGGGGCAAGAAGGAAATTCACAGGCAATGGAAGCAAGGACAGGTATCCTGGGCAGAGTATAAGTATGCTGCCAAGTGTAGGGTTGGGGCTAGGAAGGCCAAGGTGTGTGTAGAGCTGAACTTGGCAAGTACATTAAGAGTAATAAAAAGGGCTTCTGCAGGTATGTCATCCAGAGAAGGAATATCAAAGGACATGTGTTGCACACACTCCTGAGGGAAAGAATGTCATAAAGATGAGTGCTGCATCCATCTCCGGTGCCTCCAAGATAAGAAGGACATGGACCTGTTGCAGGTAGTCCAGAAAAGGATCACATGAACAACCAGAGGGTTTAAGCCTCTCTTATAAAAATAGGCTGAGAGTTTTGGGATTGTTTAGCCTGGAGAAGGCTGTGCGAAAATGTTGTAGCAGTTTTCCAGGACTTAAGAGGGGATTTGTATGATGAGGAAAAGCTTTTCAGTGTTGATTGTTGCAATAAAATGAAGAGTAAAAATCCCTTTCAACCTCAAAAGTTGATTCTGTGATAATATATTTTTAGCAAATCAAGGTTTTGCCAATTTTATGATTATCCATGTTAGATTTTAAAACTTTTTAAAAAAACTTGAAGAATGCTTTGCCAAGAAATTGTCATCCTCCACACTGGTCATTCAGCTGATTATTGTGGCTATTATTTTAAAAAAGAAAATAAATAAACAAGCAAAAAAGCACCACACAAAAAAGAAACAAAAAACAAATAAACAAAACAACAACAAAAATAAACAAATAAACAAACCCCCAAAACAAACAAACAAAAAAACTGCTAACAAACAAAGACCGACCAAAGGCACCACAAAAAAGGCAGCCACAAAAATTTTTGCTATTTGCAGGGTGCCATCATTTCTCTAAGATATGCTTTTTTGCTTTCTTCAAGCAGATAAAAGAATTGCCACAGGCAAAGGAACAATATCCATGGCAAATCAACAGCTTTTGGAATGAATGCAAGCTTCTGCAAGCATTTGGAATTATTTTCATCCTGTAACCATTTAAGGAAACAAATCTTTCTGCATTCAGACATAGAAAAAATTGTAGTCATAGCCTTTCAATATTTCCAGTGAATTTTTTCCTTTATTCCAAGAAAAAGATTTTATTTTATTTTTTAATAATAAGAGAGCTCTATTACTGAGTTGCTAAATGACTGATTTGCAATTTTGTATTTAAAACTGAATTTGAAAAATTTAGAGATGCAAGTTTGCAACCCTTACTGATTTGAAATTAGCTAAATAGAACAAGTAGATTTTTATGTGAGACAGGTATCTGACCTAGCCTCAGTAAATCAATATAAAACTGAAAAAATTCATAAGGAACATAACAAAAGAAAAACACCACATGAAAAGGACCTCTCACAGAGCTGTTTTTGCTAAGTGGTAGCCAAATTAGCAATTACTGGCAATTTAGTAATTATTGAGCTCAGAATTTAAAGTTCACTACCCATTTTATTTCAATTGCTATCTTAAAAATAGCTTTCATTAAAAATTAGAGATGTAAAAAGAAATAAAAACTTAAAGCTCACTAAAGGGTGGTCTATGACATACCATCTTCTCAAATATGTGATCAGTTATCATCAGAGGGTTGACTGTTATAGTGGGCTGTGTCTATACTCAGTGGGACTGGACTAACATTGGATTAGTCACCATGGATACTAATAGTGTTGTTCTTTCAGGACAGATGGGATTATCACACTGGGATCCTAGTGTCAGCAGGTGACCATGCTGATTTAATTTTTTTTTGTCTGTTTAGTTCATGTTGCAAGTGAACTAACATTTCCACTGTGCATAATCCTACATCTTTTTTTTTTGTTCCTAGCAGATATTATCGTCAAAGAATTTCTCCCATCCTGAAGAAATGCTGTAGGCACAGTAGGCACAGACTTGTGGGAAGTAGATGCTAGGATAAATGTGGATGCATAAATACTGTTGATGTTCAGCTGTGGGGATAAAATCAAATTACAACCCCGCCTCCTCCAAAAAAAGAAAAAAAAAAATGAGGCAACAAAAACAAAACGTTTTTTCGAATATATAGCTTGACTGTATTGAAACTAGATAAAGTATACAAATCTGCATGGAGTAACAAAGAATAATTTTCAGTCTATATTGACCCTCAAATATCTTCCTAGAAGGTCTGCCTTTCAGCAATCACAGAATGATATGAAATACAGAAATGGAGCAAAGTCTACTTTCTACCTGACACAGCTATTTTATTTTCAAAGGCGTAAACAGAAAACATTAAGAGCTGAAATTTCTGTCAATAACTATTACAGGTACAGCTTGCCCAACCTGAATTCTCCTTAGCATGCAGTTTCAATTTTCCTTCAAAATCCAAATATTTTTTATGTATGGCTTAGCAATGATAATGTAAAACTTTCCTCTGGATGGTCCAAACATCAATAGCTGAAATGCATCAGTATCTTAATATTTTTCGCTGATATTATTATTAGTACCATCCTTGTTGTTGTCACTCGATTTTTTGTTATTGATTTTCTTAGTAAATTTTTTTTTCATTTTGACACGTTTATATCTGTTACTGGAAAAAAAAAAAAAAAGGTAATTTTTTTTGAGTAATGAGATATTTAAAGACCTGTGGAGTATCCCACATTTGATAAAAAAAAACAGTGGATAATATTTAATAAAGGATTACCATTTTGGTTTTTGAAAAAATTTAAACTATTTTTTTCTCTCTTGACAGGCATGACTGAGATTTTCCAGAACAGAGATCTTTAACCAAGCTTTGGATGAAAACTCAAGTAGTTAATATCTCAGACCTTGCCTATTTTTTCAATAAATAAGCAATATTTTTATTTTATCCTTTAATTTCTACATTTTCTTCTGCATAATGTTGTATATATATTACATCTATATAAATGTAAATAAGAAAAATCATATTATTTTTGGAAGAATAAATTCTGCATAGTACCAAATTAAAAAAAAAAATAATAAGGAATTTTTCAATCTTTTTAATTCTTTTTAGTTCTTTTTGTGAGTGGTAGGTAGCAGAGAAGTCTGATATTGCCTCTGACTACAGGGAAGTTCTCAAACTGTATAGCAGGTTGCATTGAGCACAGAACTTTTACCACACTACAAAATACGTTTAAAGTTATTCTGTTTAGTAAATGCATAAGCAAACGTATATTTATCACAGAGGAGATTTTAGCTGCAGGTAGAAGGGCAAACTGTTTTTTAAATTATGTTTTGATCTGGTTTTATTTCTATAATTAAATTACAACACTGGAGTAGTTCAGTGTGATGTGTAGATATTTAATGCAACAATAGCTATACCTCACTTTCAGATGCTTGCTGAGTATCTCCACCATTCTCATATGCATTTATCCCATCCTCATACAGCAGCAGAAATCAATCTAAAGGCAGCATCCCAGACGATTCCTATTAGAAATTTCTGTGCTTTGAGCTTCATCATAAAGAAACAAGACCTTGAAATCGTCCATAATACTCTTTGTTGCAGAGTTTGGGGGCTTTTGTTGCTGAAGGTTTGCATTTTCCTTTGAATTTCGGGACTACATATTGTTAGATATCAGAGGGAATTGTATGGATTTTAATTAAAGACACGCTTTCTTTTATTGTAGCTTAGCATGACATCATCTGAAAACAGAAACCCTAGAATGTGTTTAAAATGAGGCAAATAAGTACAGTAGAGTGTAAAATTAATAATCAAATCAAGAACATTGTGTAAAAAAGAGATTATTTTATTTCCTTTAGTTCAGGAAATATTGCTTTAAGTTTCAGCTGATAATTCTTATGAAAAGAATTTGAAAGTCAAGAGGCAATGAATTTCGTGTGTATGTAAAGACAGAAGGAGGTTTCCTAAATATATAAAAAATGAAATTTAGGCTATCTGCTTTAAACATGTATAAATATTAAGAGACTAAGTTTTCACTGAGCAGAGTTCATAATTGCAGAGCTTGTGGGACTCATCAGAGACAGGGACCTGTGGAGTGAACTGTTTGGAGAAATGTCTAAGATGAATTTGGGAAAGCATGGAGAGGAGATCAAGGACATGAAGAAGATCAAGGACAATTGTGAAAAAGACTGATGATTGCATAGAAGGAAGATACCATGTCACTCTTCTTGCCTTTTGCTATTGAGAAAGAAAATGGGAATCAGAGCACTGGAGAGCGTGTACTACTGGAGTCTTGAAGGAAGATAGAAGGGAATGTCCCGCAATTCAGGAGCACAGTGCAAAATTGAGTAAAAAAGAATTAAAACTGGAAGGAGGCCAATATTGGATGGGATGATATTCCAGTATTGGATGGGACATTGATCTGAAGGTATTTTAAGAACAGAAATGATAGTAGAGATGAAAATCATAATGTGATCCATAAGCCGTCGTGAGTAAATGCAGACTGTCTTAACAAAATGTAAGTCAGGGAGATAAAAAAGCACAAATTATTAAATATGATTTCAGCAATCATTCTGCTTCAGCCTTAAACAAGACATGAACAATATTTTTGACAAATGAATACCCTTTTGTTACAAAGCAGTATTAACCATGACAAAAAGTTGGAGACATGTAAAAGTAAATAAAATAAATCTTATTTTAGGAATGAAGGCTACATGTCATTTAAGGTTTAATGTAAATATACTTGATGGTGAAAACTGAAAATTTTTAGACTGTTTGGTTCTATAAAATTGAATTCAGCTTTAAGGTTGATTACCACTTAACAAATAGGAAGAAAGAAACCCCAATAAAACCCAAGCAACATAGGCAAAAATGGTATAATCTTAAAAAATTCCGTGAACATTTTTTAATAGAGTAGCATTTCTGAAATCAGTTAAGAGATACAGCACTAGGCAAGATTCCAAGGACAGGCTCTAATAATGGCAAGATGCTGCAGTGTGATAGGATTCTACTTTCATTCGTCTATTTTGACTTTAGTACATTTTAACTGGGTCATATTAGTCAGTCTTACCAAGACACTTAGTAACCAGTGTTTGAGACCATGTCAGAAGATATCCCCAGTGGTTCCAGGTACTAGATGTTGCTCAGCCCTGAAGACTGTATGTGTTTTCTTTATCCCTGGTTAATTTTTAGATCACTACTTTTTTCCAGAAATCTTATTCATGACAAAACTCTTCACAAAGCAACATATATCTCAGTTTTCAAATAGCACAATAATATGTATTCAGAAGTCTGAACTTAAAGTGATGAATATAAAAGAAGTGCTCCTAATAGACAAATTACTGCAAATTTTATGTAAAAAAAATACAA
Source organism: Toxostoma redivivum (assembly GCA_013397375.1). Classification (NCBI taxonomy): domain Eukaryota; kingdom Metazoa; phylum Chordata; class Aves; order Passeriformes; family Mimidae; genus Toxostoma; species Toxostoma redivivum. The sequence goes on along the minus strand of VXBI01008668.1, from coordinate 175,715 downwards.
AGACTTGTTATATAGTACTGAAAGCCTATGCCAGTTCACTTACTGTAACAATGCTTCAAACCCCATATATTGTGACATACTTCATTTGTGTCTGAATGTGTCTACCTTTGGGCACACCTCTTGGACTGGTCCATTGCTCGTGTTAGGGATCTGTTCAGTAATTTCCCCATTTCTAAAGAGCTCACAAATTATTACTTTCCCTCTATACAAAAGAAGTAACAATATGTAATGGGAGAAAACTGGCACGTGATTGATAAATTCCTAACAGAAAGGGTGAAACTTGGAAGGATATAGAGACTGAAGATGTGCTCTCATATACAACTTTTGCTTATTTTAACAAAATAATTGCATATGTGACCTTATCCTTTTGCTACTTTTGGCACCTTGACAAACAATAATGATTGGTATGGTTGCTTGGCTAGTTTCCCCATGCATCTGTCTGTCTAGCTATCCGTATGTGTGGTGCGTGCATGCGTGAACGTAAATAAATTTGTCTAAAAATGCAAAGGAAGAGCTGCTAAAGGAAACATCCAAAAAATTCTGTCCCCCAAAAATCTGAGTTCTTATATCAATATCCCTCATCTACAAAGGTATTCCCATCATTGAAAATAAAATCCACAATAAATTAGTGTCTGTCGTAATTCTTCTTCCTCTCAAAAAATAAAACATAAAAAAGCCCCCACCCACTCAAAACTAAGCATAAAAACCAAAACAAAACAACAAGGAAAAAAGAAACCAAAACGGGAAAGTCTGTGAATGTTAAAAAAAAATCAAAAATATATAATTTCTTCAAGGGTTAAAACTTTGTCTTGCACAACTGAATAGGACAAAACAAAGATTGTTTTTAATAAATATTCAGTTTAGAGTCCTATTTACTTTATAGAAACCCTGACTTAATGTGTGTTCTAATAAGTTAAAAACTCTTCTATGATAGCTTCCCAAGGAGTGAGATATCCAGTTCACTCTCTTGAAGTTACATTTTAGTGGAATATCTGATTCCCAGTGTCCACATCACTTGACAACAGACCTGACAAAATAACTTCTGTTGTCATTTTTGAGTATATGAAATAGGATTAGATAATTTTTCAGAAATAGAAGCTTTTGTGACTAATCTTTATGCAAAAACCTGTGACATTTTTGAATGAAAAGATCAAATGTTTAACCTTTTTAATGTTGCAACCAATACTTTGTATTCTCCTTCCATTTTACATTATACATACTTTTCTTTCTTCTTCCCTCACAAGAACCAGGAACAGATAAGGAATGCTGTCCTCATTTGCTATACTATCAATGCAATGTTTTGTCATACAGTGCCAAAGGCATTTTTTGATTGCTATCTGAAGCAGATTTTATCAACATCTTCTGGGCATTTAGACCATGTCTACGCTTATTTATTAATATACATCACAATGCTCCACAGGGCTCTGATCTATGATCATACTGCCAAGCAGCTGCTTGGAGCATGCCCTTATTAGTATCTCAGTTGTTTCCTTGTATTTCACTTCACCTCATTTTAGATTTGTACAATGCAAAAATCTACCACTAGAGCTAGTTTTCTAGATGTGAAATTCTTTATCCAAGACAAGACTGGTTACAAAGGGCAGGTTGAATTTCTAGAGTTACTAATGAATATTGGCTCTGGACATCACTCGGAAATCTGGGGAAATAAACTGTCTTGGTATTCAGTATTTTAAACTCTGAATTTACAAAGCACCAAAAACTGTAGTCAGTTGAAATGAAAGAAAAAAAATGACAGTGAGAAAGAAAATTAATAGAATAATGTGTGATAACCACATAAGTAATTTCTGATATAAAATAATGATCAGAGAATGAAATTCTTGAGACACAACCAGCTAGGACAGTACCTAAAGTTTTGCATTTTTCAGTAAAGCTATTGCAGCTGCCAAATCACAGAGCTCTGCCAGCTGTCTTACTGGGTAGCAAAGGCTCATGAAGTCTGCTACTCAATAACAGTGTTAATATTTTTGGTTTTCAACTCAAAGAGTTGCATTTGGGGTTTGGGATTTGAGTATTTACCTTGAAAGAAGTAAGCATAGTCCTCGTAAGTACATATAGTCTTTGCTATGAGAAATCTTTTAAAACAATCTTCATATTTCTGCAATCTGGATCGGCAGTTTTTCTCCTGCATAAAGATATTTGAATTTTCATATAAAATGTTTTCAACATAACTCTGCTGGCTTTTACAAATAAGTAATTAATTTTTTTTTCTCCTATTGGTTCACCACACAGTGCTGTTTCCCCAGTGGCTCTCCAACATTTTTGAAGTCTATAACTTCTCTTCTGTATCTCAGCCCCTAAGCTGACAGAGGGGAAAAGCAAGAATTCCCAGACCAGAGTTTTTCTGCTTTACATGTTTATTGCACAACCAAAGTGCTTAATTGCTCTACACAGACTAAAAAGTCTGCCTGAAAAAATCAAATGTCAATGCAAATAAGTTGGTCATCTAAATTAAGATTACCTAAATTGAATCGAACTGACAATTTTTTGTTTGTTTGTTTGTTTTTCCCTTAAGTAAAACAAAAATATTCTGAGATTGTCAGATACATATGTAGAAAATACGGCAGGGAAGAAAATGCACTGCATTAGAAGTCTCATTATCCTGAGATCTGAGATACATACTATCAGGTTATTACAGTTTTCATTATTTTCTACTCTGTCTTTCCTTTCCATTCAGTCATAAGTTTTTCCATACCTTATTGTGTGTGGTGCAGAATGGAAATTTTTGGATCTCTATCTACTACGAAAACAAGACAACATTACAAAAAGCTCAAAATTATGAAACTAGTGAAGGGCTCTTTCACTTTTCTGGTATTAATTATAACATATTTTACTTATAATACTGATTTTATAAAAGACAATAAAAAGGAGAGAATCATGACCTCACTATGAATTGCAAATAATTATAACTTCAAGGAAAAGAAGATAGGATTTGAGGCATATTGTAAGTGGAAACAGCTCTCCCTCTTTCTTCTCTCTCTTACACTTCATTTTGTATTAATTCCCATGTGCCTTATAATGCGAGAACCTGGTAGGTGTCCCTGTCAGAGAGCAAAGCCTTATCCACTGAGCTGGAAACCCTGGGATTTTTTCTTTCATCCTTGCACCCAGACAAGTTCCTCACTCACATACGTTTTTGAGCTCTTCTCAGTTGTATTTGAATGTCTATGAGGTAAAACTGCTGGCCTAAAAATGGAACTTTAAAAGCAAGGGAGATTATATCTCATATTCAATTCCTTGCCTTCTCCATCACAGAGTGGTAATACCTTGAAAATAACAGTGACTGGATATATCTATGTATTCAGGGCCAAGGCAGGAAACTTTTGAAGAGAATATGTCTCTGATATTCAAGTAATTCAAATATGTATGTCTAACCTAGAGGAGAAGTAATAATTCATTTGCGTAACAGTGAAAGTTGTTCAGAATAAAAATTAAATACTTCACAAAAATGGTCAGAAATAAACCACTTATTTTTCAGAAGTTCTTACAAACATTATTGGCTTTTGAGAAGTAAATTGCTAACTCCCATAAGACCAGAGTTTTATTAAAATTCATGCAAATATTATTGAATTTACTCTGAATATTTGTATACTTACAAACCATTGTTGTCACTTGAGCTCATCTGAGGTGGTGCTAAGAAGTTTCCAACCTTTAAGTTTTAGCTTGAAATATTATTGGATTGCATATTCGAGATTTTTTTCCCAAGTCATCTTCTATTTTGGGGATTCTTTTATAATCAGTGGATATTTTGCATCCTTGAAATCTGATCTGTGACTGGGGAATAGCGTGGGAATATTTCAGAGAAGTATTTTTAATACAGTTACCTGTAAATCCATTTATTCAGTGAATATGGAGAGATTAGATTTTCTTCCTCTAACGTCTAGAAATTTAGCCTATTTTTCTCCTTATAGTTCTTATTTTTCTCCTTATTGGTCCTACATAATATTATTTGACAGGATCAACCTCTTAACTTTGTCAAAATAATAGCATTTTTTCTTCCCTTATGCTTTGCTTTTATTCTTATAGTCAAAAACAGTTAAGTAGAAGTACAATAAATCTTGAAGCTATTACTATAAGAACAAAATGCACATCACTTATAGTAGCTGATTGTTTAAAAAATAGATGCGTATGCTATTTGATTTTTTTGTTCATTAGAATTGCTTTCTTTTTCCCTTCTTAACAAAAATTCTCTTCTTTTGATCTTATTCAGAAAGGCAATAATTCTTTTTTAGGACACTTGAAACCCTCAATAGATGCTGATTTTTCCACAACATCTGCCATGTTCTTATTTTTCCATGCTGAACAGACGTTTTTTAAAAGTAAATGCAGAGCAAAACAGATTTTGCTAAACCTTAATTAGCATTTTTATAAAATACTTCACCCATAGAATTTAATAGAACTCTTTATGGCATGACTGGTTTAGCCCAAGAGTAGATGTTGTATTGACATCTTACTTTTCTACTGGATAGAGATTTTTAGTCTTGATTTAACCTCTCATATGCTTTAGAGCTAAGTTTCAAACCACTATGTTCTTCTAGTTTTATCAGCACTCATTTAACTTATAATACCAAGACAGTGAAAACTTTGTATTGTCCTGCCCTTCTTACAACAAGTACTCAGTCGTGAATGCTAAGTGCAGTATATCATGAGAGCTTTGTAACTCAAGGGAAAGACTGTATTTGAAACACTGGTACATGGAAACACATAACTAATGTCTATATAAAAAAAATGTCATAAAAGTATTCCACATATATTATTTAGACAGGAAGCTGTGTTTACAGTGAAACCACCTTTTTCTTCAAAAAGTGAAAACTTTCTAGGAATATTTTCTGCGCTAACAATATAAGCCCCCTAAGTCTTCACAAATTGGACATTCATTTTTTTTTTTTTCCCAGATGAAGCTGCCAGAATAATTTGAAATACATTTCTCTGTATTCATTTTTTCTCACTGTCACATATTCCCACTCACTCTGATGGCCAAGCTGCACCTATGATGATATGAGAAAGAAAAATACACCACCATGAAAAAGAACTCCTGGGTGCACCACTGGTCAGAGAGTATAATTGAAGAGTACTGCTTTCTGATGGGAAATATGATGCATAAAAGAGCTCAAGAGTGTTCAAATGAGCCGCCACTAAAGCATCTCTGGAAGTGCAGAATCTCTGAAAGTGCAGAAGTATTTTGTCAATATTGTTGCTGGAGGTCAGAAAAGATTCCGTCACTTTCAGTATTTCAGTCTTGTTTCCAGATAATGTCTGCTTAATTCTGAAAGAGAGATAATTTATTTCTACTATTATGATGATGTTAGCCATTTTAACTGTTGCAGTTTAAAATAAAACAAAAAAGGAAAAGAGAAACATATATTCAGTTGATGATTTCTCATCATATTGGATTGTCTCTGACAATGAACGAATATTAAGCATATTCTAGCTGTTCTATTAATTTTTTAAAACTTATTTAGCATGTTTCATATGCTAGAAAAAAACTTTTATGCTGACAAGATAAAATTATATTTATTTCAGCTTTCATGATTTTTCTTTTATAGATATTTACTTCTATAAATATATCTTAAACATGAGCTTTTTTTCAATTTTTTTTCCATTGGAGCCTTTCTACAATTGTATTATTTTCTTAAAAGGAGTGGCAGTGGAGGAACCCAGTTTTGAAAATTGTGAAAGAGGTAAAATTTTCAATATTTTATCGACTATTCATGTCTAAAATAAAATCTCTCAAAGTTAATTCTATTTCTGTGCCACAGAATAATTGCATTTGTTTTCTTCCATCAGTTGCATTTAACCAAATATTATCTTTAATCTCTAAATTATTACTATTTCCCCCAGTTAATTTCTTTTTCCTTCCAGAAGTTGTCTCATCTGCCAGCTCATCTGCTACATAGACAGTTAAGTATCCAGCTTTTAAGTACTCACAGATCCTTATCTGTTCCTAAGTTCCTACAGATCACCAGAACTTTAATAAGATTATTGACATTTTCAAGATAGCTAAAGGATGTGCTTCTGTCAGTGTGTCCATAGCATCCAATCCAATCAATATTTTGGTTGTGGATTGTCTGACTAAGAGGCTGGATTTTATTTTTCAAATTTAATTGTTGTTGGGATTTTTTTTGTTGTTTTTGCAATGTGTTTTGGTTTAGGTTTGGAGGTTTACTTAGTTTTTGATTTGTTTGCTAGTTTTGGTAGTTGGATTAGTGGGGGTGTTTATTTTGGTTTTCCCACAAAAGCTTTCAGCTGATCACATGTGGAAGCTCTGGAAAAAGACTTCTTGTCTCCCTGGAATTAGAGTTCTGCAAAGTCCCAGGGTTCCCTGTGCTGCCAAATGCCTTATAGAGTTGAAGGTTGTTCTGAAATGTCTCTTAATTGAGCTTAATCTTTGCAGATCAGTGAACTTCACAGGCATATTTCTATAGTGGTAGAATGCTGAAAAGAACTACTGACTCCTTGTTGTGTTCAGTAGAGCTTGTGTTAGGTCAGACTGCCCAAGGCCTTCTGACAGAAACTAGAATATGTTGAACACAATAAGGAAGGATTCTGTTTGTTTTGTTTTATCTTTTAATTAGCTCAACACTTGAAAATACAGCTCAGAGGTCAGATAAGCATATGGAGGGCTCATCTCAAACCTTGTCTAGTTAAAACTTCTTCCAAGTTCATTTTATCTGAATAATTCGATTGTTTAATTATGTGTTTGCAAATTGGGACCAAAGCATCTTTCAACAGATACCTTCTGGGAAAAGATGAGGGAAGCCTATGAATGAAATACCTCATCTGCCTAGCTTCCAGAATTATAGATTCTTCATAAAAAAACACTTCCATCTGTTAGCATATGCAACCCAAGAAAACACTTTATGAACAGGATGGTTTGTAACTTACTTTATTGCAGAAGAACTGTAAAAAGTTAAAAGCTGGGCATTTAAGTATGTCTTACCTGTCTCGTAACTGGGAACACAACTGTTCTGTTTGTGCCTAGACCAGCCTAGAATGTCCAAGCAGAAAACAGTAAGCACTTTGAAGCTGATGGTTTGATTTCCCTCTGATTCTGTAAAAGTCTGCAGGCATTTTTCACCCTCATTATTCAAGTTTCATGTTGTTTAACTGTCTTGTTGTATTTAGGTAAAAAATGTGGATCAAAGTAAAAACAAAATGTGTTTTTTAGGGAAAAAAAGTTAAAATTATTTATTTATTCACAGCATTAGACATTCTTTTCTCCCTTCATCAGTTTCTTTATTTCATATTTTGTTTTATCTTGGTGTCTTTCTTTCTCTCAGATCGATATATCTTACTTTCCTTTCTTATGTATTTTTCTTGTCCCAAGTGTAATTGTTATATTTGTTACATGAATTCCTCTCATATGTAGAACTCATAATCATACCTTGCTTTTCCTCATTCAAGTTTTGATTTTTGAAAGCAGATGTACACCTGATTTGGAACATTTTAGAAGCTAGTAGCAATTATTCATTGTTAAGCTAAGAGAAAAATGTAGCTACTCTGAATTTCCATGAGCTCACTCCGCAAAAAGAAGTGATGCTGACCAAATTCTTACCTTGCATTATAAATTCCAGAGACTCTGCATCTCAACTGTCCTTTCAGTTCTTCTTGCAGTTTTGTATGATATGCAGTGTGAGATCTTAATCTCAACTGTCCTTTCAGTTCTTCTTGCAGTTTTGTATGATATGCAGTGTGAGATCTTAATGTTATTTATTGCCAGTGTAAGTGTCATAATACAGGGAGACAGAAGAAGAGATTTTGCACTTTTGGAGTTCAGATGCATTACTGATAGAGATAAGAGGGCTGGTTTGTGTGCACAGCTACTTCTTTAGTTAATAATTCCTGGGATGATGTAGGACCTCAGCAGCCAGTCATGTGAAGATATGAATTAATAGACTGTCTTGAGAAAATGGAATACTTGGAAAAAGGTATCTGACTGAATCTTCCTATTGAATATTTCACTCATTTTGCAATGTCATCCAGGGGATAACTTTGGGCATCTCTAGAATTCCACATATATATGTCCTGCTGTGCCCAGCCCAATTTCTACACACAGATGTCTTGACTGAACAAATAGATTGAGGGATTGAAAGAATATACTGAGAGGAGTACTGAGAAGAAGGACTTGAGGTAGTTGGTGGATGAGAACTCAGAAGGACCCAGCAATATGCATCCAAATATCCAACTATATCCTGGGCTGCATTTAAAAAGTGTGACTGGCAAGATAAGAGAGATGATTCACCTTCTCTACTCAGCTCTCAAGAGATCCCATAGTGGAGTACTGCATCCAGCTCTGGGGCCCCCAAGATAAGAAGGACATGGACTTCTTGGAGTGAGTCCAGACAGGAGGCAAGAGGATGATGTTTTATCTCAGGCTCCAGCACCTCTCCTATGGAGACAGGTTCAGAGAGTTGGGGTTATTCAGCCTGGAGAAAAGAAAGCTCTGGCAAGACCTTCTAGCAGACTTCCAGTGCCTAAAGGAGACCTACAGGAAAGTGTGAGGACTTTTTACAAGGGCTTGTAGCAATAGGACTAGGGGTAATGACTTTAAACATTAGCTATTATATTGTGAGGGTGGTGAGGCACCAGAACAGGTTGCCCAGAGAAAATGTGGCTGCCCAATCCCTGATAGTTCAGGCTAATTTAGATGGAATTTTGAGAAACCCGGTCTGGTGAAAGATGTCCCTTTCCCTTTCCTGCCAGGGAAAGGGAAAG
>VXBI01008668.1:153968-166800 GCA_013397375.1 Toxostoma redivivum | reverse complement strand
AGGAAAGGAAAGGAAAGGAAAGGAAAGGAAAGGAAAATTAATATGAAAACTTCCCTCTTGCATAACTAATGTAACTGAACTTTGTCATAAGAAATTTTGGGTTCTGGGTTTGTAGGGATATGGGTGAAATTCAATGCAAAACTCAGATAAAATATTTCAAAGGCAACATATTTGCATAAAACTAGGAAAATTCCATCATAAAAGTTGAAAACAGTCTTTTTTGGGGGTCATATTTTGCATCTGTTTGTTATTGCAGATTTTCTGTCATATTGCCTCTGTATTGTCACATTTCATTGTATATTTTTTCTTGAGGGGGTAATTAATAATGTGCATGGTCATGTTGTGTATATGATTTTGCTGATCTGTGTGACTGTATTGCTTACAAACTACCAAGGATGCACTCTTCCCACAAAGTGTGAATGAGTTTGCTATCTCCTGTTTTTCTCAGTAGGCACCATGAAGTTTTAAGTTATCTCCCTGAGAGCAGTCATACTGGTTGGTTTTCAGTGTTAGAAAAATTGTACTGGTACTTCATTGGTCCCACGAGGAAATCTTAAGGAAAATTTCTGAACTAGCCAATTCATGTATCATGTTAGAGAGAATATTTAACACAGGGATTGTTGCTCCTTCCACTTCTTTGTCCAGTTTATCAATAGATGGCAGCAAATAGCCCTTTTACCTCTGATTTCCAGCCCAGAGAGTTACACACACTTATTTATTTAGAGTTCTTTTCTATTTCTTCCTTTCTTTCTGACATGATCATGTACAAGACTATGTCACAATGCAACTAGACTATAGAATGTGGACATCTTCAGTATTTAACTTCTTCAACAGATCCTTGCTGGGGAGAATTCATAGGGTTTCACTGAGAACTGTAAACAGTTCCTGCCAAATGAAAGGTAGCAAGGGAGTGTGTGTGCATTCGGTAGAAATTCACTGAAATAATTTCAGTGATATATTTAAATATCCCATATTTAAGTTCTCATTTACTTACAGGCTGCAAAACTCAGTCCCCAAAATCAAGATTGCAATCTATACTTCTGAATTTTTTTTTCTCTGTTTCAAGTTTTGGAAAAGCTTTTTCTCCGCTTAGACATTCACAGTATTCCTTATGTAGCTCATCTTAGAAAAGTCCCTTGAGCCTAGTCAGTTTGAATAGAAAGGATGTGTATTTCTGAGGGGGAAAATGCTTTCTAAAGTTACAGAATATCTCAGCAGATTTCAATCTATGTGCTCAGAATTTTTTTTTTTTCCAGTTCCTGTAACTGTGTCCTGAGAAGCCTTCGTTTTCAAAGAAGGGCAGGGCAGGGCAAGGCAGGGCAAGGCAAGGCAAGGGAATCATGGGGCTAATTAAAAGAAGCATGACCAGCAGGTTCAGGGAGGAGACTGTGCCCCTCTACTCTGCCCTCGTGAGACCCCACCTGGAATGCTGCATCCTGCTCTGGGGTCCCCAAGAAAAATAGAGACATGGACCTGTAGGAGGAAGTCCAGAGGAAGGTCAAATAAATCATCAGAGGGCTGGAGCACTTTTCCTATGAAGACAGGTTGAGAGAGACTTGCAATTAAACTTGGAGAAGAGAAGGCTCTGGGGAGACCTAGAAGCCTTCCAGTACCTAAAAGGGATTTAAGAAATAGAAGGAAAGTGATTTTTAAATGGATAGCACAAGGGGTAGTATTTTTAAAGTAAATAAGAAGAGATTCAGACTAGATATCAGTAAGAAGTTCTTTTGTGTGACAGTGATGATGCCTCTGAGTTGCCCAGAGATGTTGTGGATGCTCCATCCCTGGAAGTGTTCAAGGCCAGATTGGATGGGGTTCTGAGAAACTTGCTCTAATGGCTGATGTGCTTGCTCAGGCAGAAGGGGGAGGACTTTCAGTTCCTTCCAACCCAGGCTGCTATTCTGCAATTCAATGATTCTATCAGCCTTGCTGAGAATCATCTTTGGAGTCAGATTCCTGATACCTGAGCTAGGAGCACTTTAACTTGCACTGCAGTGAGTGTACTCTTTCTCACAGTGTGTTGCCAGGATGAAGGTCTTGGGATATCAAAAGAAGATAGTAAAAAAAGAGTAACAGATAGCTAAAAATATTTTGATGCAGTGTATATTAGAAAGCTGAAAATAAAAGGGAAAAAAACACCTTAAAGTGACTTTTGTGACACCTCTATATAACAAAAGGAGTTAATTTAACTGAGAGCCATGGGCTAGACATGTCCCTAATAAAAAAGGACAGGAAAAAATGCTGAGTGTTCATGTGAGATCCCATGTAGTTTGAAGACTTAATTTACTATCTTAATGCATCAAAAAAAAATGAAAATTATATGAATCATACTTTTTTTTCTCAGACAGATAATTTTTAGTTTTTAAAATAAAAATATGCAAGAGAATGTTTATTGTTAGGAGTCTCAGTTTATCTTGGATGATTTCACAAAAAAAGGAGGTATGAATTGACTTTTTTAAAAAGTAGGTATTATTAGAAAGGAAGAGAGAAAAAAATAACTGCATTTTTTAAAAATATCCTAGAAATGATAGACGTTGAATGTGCATTTAAACAATTACCAATACAAAATGAATTTAACACAGGTTGTATAATTTATTGTCTGGTACTGCTTAGTTAGTTAAGCCAATAAAATTATTGAGATTTGGAAATGAAAATGAGAGTTTGTCTTCATTTACTTAAGATGTCTTTCACTTGTAACTCAAGTTTTATTTACACATATTAAAATTCATATAATTATTTTCCTACACTAGTTATAATTTTCTCTTTTGAGATTTAATTTTTCATATGTGAAATGAATTGTAAAGGGTCACATTTTACTGCCACAACTTGAGCCAATGCTGTGAAGTAATTGAAAAAATGCTGTATTCAATGTTCAGGCCATTGCAGTTTTTGTCCTTGCTACATTACCTGTGACAGAACAAGGATGTTGCCAGAAAAACAAACATACTTGTATGAAACCAGTGAGGCTGAATTGCCAGTGACCAGTTCATCATTCCTGAGTTAGTTTTATTTTCTGTTTTCTTAAATTGTCATGCTTTAATTATTTTTAGAGAAAATCCATCACTGTGATACTATTAGGCAAATAAATGTATTTCATTGTTGTTGTAATGTTTTGACCCTGACTGCCTTCCAGGTGCGCACCAAAGCTACTCTATCACTCTTCCTTCTCAATTGGATAGAGAAAATAAAACAAAAGGTTCATGAGTTGAGATAAGGACAGGGAAATCAGTCACCAGTTACTGTCTTGTGCTAAATGGACACAGATTAGGGAAAATTAATTTATTACACGTCGAATTGGACTAGGATGATGAGAAGTAAAACCAGATCTTCAAATGCCTTCTCTCCAGTCCCTCCCTTCTTCCTGGGCTGAACTTCAGTCTCAATTTTCTCTACCTTCTCCCCCAAGCAGCATTAGGGGACAGGGAATGGAGGGGGCTGGGGTTGGTTCCTCACATGCTCTTTCTGTTCCTTGTTCCTCCTAAGAAGGAGGAATCCTCACACTCTCTCTTGCTCCTGCATGGGGTTTCTACCACTAGAAGATACAGTTCCCCATGAATTTCACTAATGTCAATCCTTCCCATGAGCTGCAGGTCTTCTGGAACTGCTCTAGTATGGGTCTCTTTCACAGTTTTTTGAATGTTTACTTTCTCCCAAGCTGCTTGAGACTTCTGGAAGTACTTATGAGTTGATGGCCTCTGTGTGAGGGTCCTCCTTGTTTAAGGGAATTTGAGGATGGTGAGCTTCAAGACCCTAGGATGTTCTCCTTCCTGATCTTCTAGAGCATGGCTGTGATCCCCTGACACCAGGTCCAGACAATGGCAAGGCTGAACATGTTTTCCTGGGATTACACACACACATAGACACACACGCATCAACACAAATACCAGAACAATTCCTTTACAGATATCACACACAAAATTAGAACTAACTTGAACACAAACTACAGAAATTACCTGAACCTTTTCTCACTTGCTCTTTCAGTATTAAAGACAAAAGACAACCAACAAGTAACAAGGGAACAAGGCAAGAAACCCTAGGAAATAGATGGTGTGAGGAAAAAAAAAAAAGGAACAAAGGAAAAGGTATAGCTGAACAGAGCAAAGGTAGAAGCAGAATTAAAGGGGAAACATCACATCAGGAGAAGTCTGAGAAGGCAGGTTATAGTAAAACAAGAAAATTTCCTTAAACAGGCATTATAATGTATCCACAGCTCAATGACCTGTTTAGGTATTGAAGCTCTCTACAAATGGCCATTCAATTGATGCCTGTAAATTTAGAAATTGCATGGTCATACAAGCAAGAATTACTCTGTTTTGTGATTTGGTTTTCAGAAATTCATCCCTCTGAGCATCTATTCATTTTTCCTGTCCGAAAAAATTTCACCTCTCTAAATATTTTTTTTCTGTTTATGTGAGGAAAAGTGCATCCTTACCTGTTGTTCTACCATGTATCAGGATCATATCTTCATCAGAGATCACTGTCTGGGAAACTAAAAAAAAAAAAAAGAATTATGCAGCATGATGCTAGTTTTAGGTGGCCCACTTCCAAGAATACCATAAGCTTTAGCAGATGTTGGCCAGACTGTGCTAAATATGGGTCTGCAACTTTAGGAATCTCAGAACTCTTCAGTCAGTGATCCTACACTGCTGCTTTCAGATGGGTTTTTTTACATTTTACTTCTTTTTAAACAGACGAGCACTCAGTATCATATGAATAACAGAGAGAATATGCAGGAACTCAAAGTCATTGTGAGTGATCGTACAAAGTGTCAGAAAGCAGATAGGACAAGCTGCTCCCTAATGGATGGGAAGTCAAGTGAAATAACATGCCAGCAGGGTAGGAGTCTTGACATCCAGAGAATTGTCCTAAAGTACTCAGCCAGGGGGAGTAATGCAGGAGCAGGTTCAGAGACACAAAAAAAACAGATCTTTATGATATCACCCTGGGCTCTCATCTTCTCTGTAAATCGTAGCTTTTGACATTCTTATATTCTAAACCCGGAGGTGCTAAATATCCATGTTTATGTTACTAGCACAGCTCCCTATCTCTGTCATGATATCTGTAACCTGTGCACCACTACAGAGCATGCAACTGTGTTATAAGGGACAACATACCTATCTACTAATAAAATACTATGAAAAGCACCTGCAATAGAATATTGCAGATTTCTTAATGAAGCTGACCGAATAAAATGTTCAAACTGGCAGAAAATATATCAGCTGTCAAAAAAACCTTAGATTTACCCAATCCTCCAAAAAAACACAAACAAAATGACAAAACCCAACCCCAACACCAAACTCAAATCTCAATTAACTTTATATTTAGTTTTTTATTGCCATGCTGAATGAAATATCTATGTTACAATTCTTATGTGAAGACTTCTATAAGGATATAAACTGCTAAAGTGCTACTACATGAATGAAGAGGCAAAATCCTCAACTAGTGATTTTCAAAGACATTGAAAGTTTTGTTTTCTTGATCAACCACTCAAAATAGCAAGTCAAAATCAATTGCAATAAAGAATTTATCCCTATTCTGTATCTTTTTTATTTCTGTCTCCTGATATGAGTGTTTATCTCTAACTATCAATATATATTGACTGCAGCAGTGTTTTAGTATTTGAAAATATTCTACTGTATAAGAAGTGTTATTTAGGAAAATGCTTTCACTTGTAAGGAGTTATGACTCATTGGGTAAAAAATCTGAGATTTTAGAAATACTTTAGCATCTAAATATCAAGAAATGTTGGGATATATATTATCTTTTTAATCTTCTAAAACCCCCTCTAATTCTTTGTCTACTGTGTATATTTTGTCGCACTGGATCTTAGATAATCTATGCATTATTTAAAAAAAAACAAAACAAAAAAACACCCACCCAAAACTGCTTATCAAGTGCTTTGATTGTTCATTAAGTATTAGCTAACCATAGGATCAAGTAACAATTAAAATTATAACTTGAATCAAATGTGCAAATCTAAGAAATTACTTCTTGGATTTCATATTTTTTTTCGAGTGAACTCATTTCTGTATTGTTTTTAATGAAAAGTTCTGTTACTTTGGATTACCTTATCTTTGTTTTCTAGAAGGGACCAGTCAAAAGCTTAGTCATAAGATTGCTTTTACCTGGGGGAGAGAAATAGATACCTCCAAGAGAAGAATCTTCTTGCTGTAATCCAACACACAAAAACACCTTAGAGGCACCTATTTCTCTTCTGACTGCAAAGGGGGACTATGTGGATGATTTAGAATTTTACAATTTCTTAACCTAAGCAGACAGGCAAAAAAAAGCATTCCCTTAGAAATAAAAACAAAACAAAACAAAACAAAAAAAAAACCAACACAGTTGTATATGTGTGTATTTGTATGAGTGTCAAAGACTCAAAGGTTCACAAGCTTGTAACTGGAGCAGTTTTTGAGAGGAAACCAAAGCACTGGTTCTAAATAGATGAAGACACATTTATGCTGAAACAGCCTTCCAGTAAATTTAACAGAGAGCTTATTAAGGATGTGTATCTTTTTAGGAGAGGTAAGGAAAAGTATCATTAGTATTCATTTTAATAGCAGGCTGAAACCATTGCTTGAGAAATTATTCCAGGCCCATTTCCTACAATTTTAGTGCGCTGCTCCGGAATTTTAAGCTATATTTCCAGTTACATCAAGAATAACCTAAGTCTAGAACTGCTGAGCAGTAGGCAGCTCAATCATGCACAAAAATTTTCCTTTTTCTAACATTACTTATTCTCTCAGTTTTCACCAATAGTCCTACAGTATGCTACATAGAAAATTATTATGGGCTGGTTTCCACAGTAAAATTTCTTTAGGGAAAAGTATTCTTTCATCTCTGTGATTAGCAATCTCATGCAAATTGCAAGTGATCTGATCAAAGTTTTTGCATCTCTGTGAAGAGTTTCCAAGCTTCTAACTTGTTATGGAATATGTTAAAATTTTCTAAGACAATAATGGTTAGTACTTGTTAAAAATTTTGCTTAAGCTTCTGCATTGAGAGATATCTCCATAAGATATGCTTGATCAACTTAGTTAACATACTTGTATTTGTAATTAAAGCACAGAATAGGAAATGAAAGCAAGACATCAAGTGGTTTTTTTTATATATATGGTGGGTTCTATGCCTATTTATAATAAACAACAATAATAAAGCTCAAGAAACTGTTTGCTCACAATCAATATGATGTTGTTTTCACAGCAAGTGATTTAATTACTCCTTTTTAAACATTAATAGAAACCTTGGACAAGGAATTTGGTACTAAATGCTTCTAAGCATTGAGTAAAATGCCAAACTTGCCTTTTGCCTTTTCCTTTTTTTTTTTTTAATATCCGTTGCAGAAAACAGAAATTGATTTATTTTACCTGAAAAAAAAAAAGATTGAAGGTCAAAATTAAGCAGTTTTCAGGGGGAGTTTTAATTAGATATGGTTAAAGCCCCACAGAGCTTCTCTGTCTGCTGTCTTTAATTCCCACTCTGTGAAAACCTTCTGAACTTCCCCTGCTGCTTTATTCAGATGTAATCAGCACCCTTCAATGAAGCTCTAATTTAAAGAGAATTCATTATAGTAGATGACTTATTTAAATAGGTGGAAAATTAATGCCTCTGAGCAGAGAACTGCGTGTTCTAAAATGAATGTAAGGTCCTATAGGTAAACTATGTCAACACTTATCATTACTGGACACAATTTATATCTCTTTATAGGTATATCTCTATATAAAGATACATATATGCCCATAAAAATAAAACTTATGAAGTCTCTCAAAGTGTTTTGCAAACATATTGAAAGTGTCCCTTGAATATTCTAATGTAAATGAACATTGCTTTAATATATTACCTTTTATTTTCCAGATGAGTATTATATATAATAAACCCAAGGACATCTAAATTGCCTATACTTATGAAGTGAGTCTAAAATAGATATGAAACAAAAGAAACTGTGTTTCTTAACTCATACTCTCTGTCTGTAATTAACAGGATACTACAAAGATGATTTTCAGTTACTTTATATCTGATATAATCATGCCTCATGCACTGTAGCTGCAAAGCTTTGATATCGTTTTTGAATTGATGGTATTCTAAAATGTATCTTCACTCATCCAGATCACTATGACATGGTCTAGAGATATTGAACACCTCAGATAAAAATACTAAAGCATAATTTCAAAACTTATTGATGAAACACATTTACATTTAGAGCTACAGGACAGTGGAAAATTGGATCATCCTACTAGTAACAGGGGTATCAGTATTGTAATATATTAAATGAGGCAATGTCTGTAGGAAAATACATACTCCTTCATTATACTAGATGTGTATTCAGAACAACTGAGATGGTGTCAGGCATACAAATCAATTTTTAGGGTTGAAATAGAGGACCAGCACACTTGAAATGTCATGCAACCTGAGAACAATTTTTTCTGAGTTTAAGTTAAAAGTATGGTAATCATTGGGATAGTTGGAAGGAAGATTTCATTGATAGCCATGCAAGGGAAAAAGTGCTCCAATTGAAATGATGAGGACATCATTATATCTCATCGAAGATTACCTAAATAATAGTAGATGTTGGCACCAATGGTGTGCATAGTGTACTGTAAAATACAATCCCACTGCCACTGATATTACATTTACCAAAATGGCTTATAAATATAGTTTTGTCTTGGGGTGACTGTATGATGCCTGTATCCCCAAATCGTCTGTTCTGTTGGTGTTGAATATTAAATTCTGCAACTTTAAGACTGGTTCCAGGAGTGAAGCAGGGGAAAGAAGAAGTGCAGGGTTTGTTATCAGAGACTGCACCAGCTCCCCTGCANTTCTCTCCGAGGGAAATTTTTTTTCCCGACCGACTGGGGGAGGCATTGCTTGGATTTTTTTTTTCTTCCCTGAAGGGACCCTATTCAGAGGCTTCCTCCCAAATTTGCTCTAAACCAGGACAAGTTTCTTCTCTGCCTTTGGGCTTCTTGAACAGATAGTAACCAAGGTCAGATACTGAGTGAATTCTTCATGAGAAAAAGTCTTTAATATATGATTGCATGCTAGAGAACTTATTGGATTTTTATACTTAATTATGTGGGGTAAATGATTGCCACTTCACTATTATACATAGAGTATATATAATAGTATTATATACTATTATATACAGAGTATTTTGTGGAGTAGCATGATAGTTCTGTATTATATATTCCCTCAAGTATAAGATAAAATAAGTATAACTGTTTTCCTGAACATAGCTCTTTCCTGAACTGAATTGTCTCCTCAACTCCAAGACTATACCAGTGATACAAACAGTAAGAGGTAAACAGAGATGGTTCTGGGACTATGGGGATAAAGGAACCATACTATAGTTTGTTTCACCTACAAATAATTAATTTTAGCATGTCCTGTTCAGTATCAGTTGTCTCACAGTTGATCTTAGAGAATACTACTAGTACATCTGTAATACTCTATAGAGAATCTGAACAAATTTTCTTACATTAATTTTACTGAATATTCTCTATCTGAAAATATTCCAATAGAAAAGTATTCTAAAATACAAATCTAATTTTTAATATGAATTCTTGATTATAGTAACATTAGCTTCAGTTTCTGATGTCTGTATGATAGGACCCATATTCAAATGTGCAGTGCAATCAAAAAAGCCTATACAGACTTTGCACCTCTATGCAGAGAGACTTTGGAAGTGTAAGCTTATGTAGAAAGGGTGTGTCTGCTCCTCTGAGAGCATCTGATCAAAGAAGCCACAAACCAGAACATGTAGACAAGCTAGCCTGACACATGATAAAGGAGGTCATGATAAAAACAAACCTAGTCAGTGGCTCGAATTGGTAAGAGTATGTGGGATGTGAAAATGTTTTTTTTTCAAAAGAGAGGATGTGGAAAGGGAAGGAGAGTACCAGGAACACACCTGATCACTCACACTGATCAAAGGCTACCAAGGATCTGCAGGCAAACCAGCACTGTGCAAATGATAAGAATGCAAGTCTGGAAGTCCAACATGTTGGACAGAGTCAGTGGGACTGTGTGTCAAATGGTGATGCAATGTGTGGGGAAGGGGGAGCAGGGAGGTACAGACAAGGGGATAGTCAGAAAAGGGTTTAAAAGAGGCCAGCTATGTGTAAGACTGTGCCAATGAATATGTTCTTTTGGCTGAGCCCTGCACCTGTTCGATGAAGTTTGTCCTGTCTTTTTATATCTTACTATGCCTTATTTTAACTCTCTCTCTGTGTAATCTCACTTTCTGTGCCATGTGTGTGTCCTGCAAGAACTCAACACCATCTGCTCATGAGGCCTGTGCATGAGTGAAACGTGGTGCCAAACACTGGAGTCAGATTTCAGCTGGGTTATTGTGTCAGCTCCCAGGGCCAGTGGGGTCTCCATGTCAGCAACTGGAGTTAGTGGGGTGGGTCTTTAGACCCCAGACACTGGGACAGGAATTATGTGTGTCCCAAAAAAAACCAGCTACTGAAGGGACCAGGGTGAGTGAGATGAGTGAGGGACCTGGCAAAGCCCATATTTGCAGTTCCAGCTGCTGGGCAATGGCTGGCTGCATCTTCCCAAAACGGTGTGTGTGATGTGTGTATTCACAAATTGATTTTAAGTTGTACCTGCTGGAGAATAGGCAGCCTGGGTCTCAACAGGGGTCTCAGGTGCTGGCAGCGTCTATGCTGGGTCTCTGTGCCCATGGGACAAGTGTGTGACTGCTGCATGTTTGTTGTAAGCATTGGGCTGGACCAGCTGGAGAGTAGAAACCTCTGGTGTGGGTAAGAGGGGCTGGGATCTGGGCAGGGGTGAAAAGTAGTCAGCGGGTCTGTACTGGCACTTAGGAATTCACAAAAGTGTGTGCGCTTGTGATGCTGGAAAATTCACTACTGATTGATTGAGCCTGAGAAGAGGAAAGTGGCAGCTCTGTCTCAGCCTGGGCACAGGTTCCTGGGCACTGTGCTGGGCAGAAGCGAGTCCTGGCATGAGCAAATGGAGGAGGCAAATGCTCTCCCTTTCACATGTGAAAATCTATAAAGAATTTAACCAAATTAGTTGCTTCAAGGATTTCAAAATTGAGGTTTATCAGAGAACATTTTGTACCTTGAGACACCTTTTTTTTTTTTTTGAGAATACATTTTAATCAGTGAAATCAAAATTTTTGAACTCTGAATGTTTTAAAGATACTTCAATAGAAAAAAAACAAAAAAATCACATCTGTCTCTACCTACAGTCTGATCCCTAGTCAACTGTGTGGATTTTAATTACTGGTTGGCAACCATGCTAGACAAATTTGAGCTGTTACTTTATTTTTAATTAAGTTGGGAAGATTTCCTAATCAGCCTTTGAAAATGACACCAAAGCTTGCATACATACACATTTCTTTGATTCTTCTGTCCATAATTCCTTAAAATCTAGGAGTATGTAGACTTCACTTTCCTTTTTACATATTATGGAATTCTTTTGCTTAATTTATTTGCACTATTTGACATTTTTTATTAGATTTTATAAAATATAGTTTATTGCACACAGTACTCAGAGAAGAATGCATTGCAACTATTTAAAGATATTTTAAATTACATAGGAATTGACCGAGAGCAGCAAACCTGTTTAAAGAATCCAAAATATGTGGCTTGCAGTAAAAAACCATTCTCTTGATTTGAAATATACAATAATAATTATTCCACAATAGAAATAAGTAATTTGTCTCAGAGCTCATTTTTTTGAATGCATGGTGACTTTTTGTGGACTTTGAGTATATTCTATATACTTACAGAGAAGATAGTAAACATCAAGCCAATGAACTGGAAAATCAGAATAAATACAGTATTTAGAGTATAATATTACTGCCCAGTGGGATTTTTATTAGCCACTAGCTGTAAAAAAATCCTACTGAAATATGATTTATAGTTTATATAATTTTAAATATTCAATAGTATTCTATGATCATCAAGGGTCATAATTTTCACATAGCTGCATATTAGTACTCAAAGTAAGTTTCTTTCTGTAAAAAGAAATCAACAGACTGAAAATTAGTTTCCATGGATTGAAAACGGCTCATTTAGTCTGAAGGAATTGATTCACAGAAATCAGGGACATAAACATTAGAATGAGTTTAATCAAATGTTTAATCAATAATGTTGAATTTTAAGCTGACATCAGGTGATTAAAATGAACATTGCTACAGGAGGTACAAAGTTATGAATGAGCTGCCGCTTGAGACATGAAAACTGCAATTAATTCTAAGTCTGACAGGGGATTTTAGGTATTGCTTCTCTTGATGCCTAGGTAACTATTGCGTACACCCTTATTACATACTTACAGAGATTAAAACTTAGAGCAGACTAAATTTTTATCTCCCTAGGTGGTATTTTCCCACAGTAATTACAGAAGAAATCAGATTCCCTATTCTTAAAGGTGGCAAATAATCTATTTTATTAAAAAAGAGCTCTTCACAGAAGCCTGGTCAGCTATTTTAATATCTTAGGTCTAAATTCTTACACCACACTGGTGTACTTGTAATGCCCCCATTCTGCTGTTCTCTTTCTATTCTGCTGTTAAAATAAGCTTCAAAACATTGACAGGTTCTTGGAAATAAGCTTTTAAATACCAATTAACTTCTGACCATGTAGGGTTACACACTACCTCATCATGTTCCATAATCTCTTAGACTCTAAAATGCTGAAATAAGCCTGGAGTAGAATATCAAGAGAATAGAATGGTAAAAGTAGGATTAGCCTTTTCAGACTAGTGTCATACATTTCGTGTAATTGTAAGCTCAGTCCTTAAATGGAAAATGTCTTGCAAACCATGCCTTTAAGCAGAGACAGCTACAAAAAAAAAAAAA
>VXBI01008668.1:132691-153947 GCA_013397375.1 Toxostoma redivivum | reverse complement strand
AAAAAAAAAAAAAAAAGACATAGAATATTCTTATTCAAAAGCATTGTCATTGCCTTAGTATCATTTAATCTTTGAGATATCTTCCTATATAGATGCATCCCTTTTCATTACCAGAGCCCTGTACCTGTACTCATGTGAATGCCTGAAACTGACAGGGATGAAAAATAGAAATGAAAAGCACAAGCATCTACTCCCTAGGGATCTGAGAACTGAGTCACAGTGACTGCCAAGAGACACAGTTACTGCCAAGTAGGAATACTCTCAGAATAAGCAGAAATCTGTGCCCAGTTTCTTATTGGAAACTGATCGCAGGGAATGTCAGCACACCAAAAGTACTAAAAATAGATCATACCAAGGAGAGCTAGGTAGTCCATATAAATTTGGTGTAAACAGGGTAATTCCAAAGTCCCCGACATGGTTCTTGAGACTCCCAGACAGCTCAACTGAGACAAAAGGACAAAGTTTAATTCATGTGACTTGTGGTATAACATACACATTGACCCAAGAGGGACTTCCAAGGGCAGGTGTAATCACTGGTTCTCCAGTGATTACAGGATTGCAGGATGAACCAGATTCTCTACTCTTAGGTAGGAGCTGGAAACACCTTCAGCTGCAGGAGGTGTGCTCCAGTCAAGCTGCTAAGCCAAAGGAAGGAGACCAGGGAGGAGATGAGAAGAGCATGTTGCATCAGGGAAGATGCATGGGAAAGTGAAAGAATCTTTGCATAGATCTGTCACAGCCCAGAGTCTACACCCCATGGCAAACAGAAGAAATGTTCAAAACCTGTGCTTGAGCAGGAGAAAGATTACCAGGACCATGATACCTGGAAGCTGGGAACACTTAGGGCTCAAACAGAGGAGCGAAGTCCAGGTGGTGATGCCCTGAATCATACTACTAAAGGGAAAGAAACGTGAATATTGCACGTCAGCTCCTGGCTGCAGAGTTGTCATGTTTAGGACTTTGGCTCCTGTAACAATGAACCCACTTCAAGGAATAAGGACTGCTAAAGATAAAGAGGAATCGGGCATCAGAGTTGCCTGCGAATAACACAGTAAAGAGAACTTTAAGCAAGATTTGTCAAAGAAATTATACCAAAGGCTGAAATATGCAGGAGAATGTGCGTAGGAAAGGGCAATAGGAGAGATGTTCACAT
Source organism: Toxostoma redivivum (assembly GCA_013397375.1). NCBI lineage: Eukaryota > Metazoa > Chordata > Aves > Passeriformes > Mimidae > Toxostoma > Toxostoma redivivum. Next base: position 152,794 of record VXBI01008668.1, on the reverse strand, counting down.
TTCCCTTGAAACAGTGAAGTGACTACATCCATCTGAAGTGTCCTGGTTCTAATGTGTACAGCACAGGATAGAAACAAGGAACTAAATGCCAATAAAAAATTACAGAGAATAGTAAATATATAGCAGAGTATTATGAACAACTGAACTATTGTGATGTATGGATAGTAGGATTTGAAAAATAGATAGGCAGAGAAGGTGATAAGATGTGAAAGGAATTGCTGAATGCAAGTCCTGAACTGGCTTCAGATGCTTCTGTACTTGTCCTGCAGCTGATAAATAAAGAATATCTGTCTAACTATAGTAATTAATGGCAGTTGTGACTACCATGAGTAGAACTTCAAGATCTTTAGGAAAGACAAGAAGACAAGGAGCAAGGAATTTGGACTTCAGTAGAGAAGGTTTATTCAGGAAGCTGGCATGCAAAATTTTGGCTTCCCAAATTATCTGATGGACTACAGTGAATTTTCATTTGCACTTTATTATAGGTTGATGAGAAGGAATATACTGTCAAGAAACTAGACTGAAGTGAAGAATTATTGAAGAATAACACAAAGAGACTTTTTTTTTTATGTCATCTTCTTTAAAGGATGACCTTAAATATTAAAAAAAAAGGTGACAAAGTTTTTGGTTTTTAAAAGAAGAAGAGTTATGATATGAAACCAATTGATGGATTACATTCATAGAGAAAATAAAGAAACTGGAGATGATATCAAGATTGAAAGGACAGAAAGGTTGGAAGGAAAAGTGACATTCCAAAGTTTTAATAAAGAAGATTGTCAGTTTCATGTTCAGCACCTGAAACTATTGGAACTATGTCCAAGACATATTACACGTGTTTTTAAGATGAAAGAAAACCACAATTATTCAGCTAGCAAGTTTCAGTAATTAGGTGATTCAGTAATACCATTGTGCTTTGAAAGCATATTAAAATTAATTTTATTCTCTTTAGAGAGATGTGCTGTTTTAAAATAGTTATGATTGTACAGCAATTAACTTTGAAAACCCAGTCCAAGCCTTTTACTGTTTTTTGCCATTTTACTGTTTTTTACTATTTTCAGCCTTTTACTGTTCTCTGAAACTCCCTATACATTCATGAAATTATGAAAGGAGATGACATAGTTTAGGCAATACTTAGTAGTTGCTTTTTTTGAAAATTCTTTAATATTTTGAGTCAAATATTGCAGGGGATGGATATAGAAACAAAACATTTTTAAGATTCTTTTCATACTTTTCAGATTATTGAAGGTTAAAGCAAGAAAAAAATTTATGTTGGTGTATCTGAACTGAAAATAAATTCAAAAATCAGCTCAGGAACATTCTAAATATGTTATTTCATTTATATCTTTGTGATTGATGAGTAGATTTTTTTTCCTATCTGACTTTCTCTATGAACATGCTGTCCAAATGTCTGAAAAAAGTTGTTTTGGCTTATACTTGCAATTTTATCTTTATGGAACTGCACTAATCTTCACTTACAAGTGTGAATTCAAAAGATCCAGGGAGATTGGCAAAAGGCCTAATTTTGTAAAACAAGTCAGGAGTTAGAGACATCTACTGCCAGTTTATATATCATTGCTGATCTTTAAGACAGATTATTAGTTATTTAGCTATTTAAAGTACTTTGAGTTCCGACACTCTGTAAGCATGCATAGTTAATTAACCTTCTTCAATGAGTTAGTTGAGCATAAGTTCAAGTAGAAGCCTCATTACCAGAACATGGTTAAGACAACACAGGCAAAAAATTGTGTGTGGAAAATGCTTAATATTCAGGTTTCTGAGGTTTAACTACATTTCAAATCTTGAGCCTAAAAGCTCAGGATGGGTGCTTAGGTTGCCTTCTAGTTTAGCTGGCCTTTAAATCTATGTTCCACAGGGTGAGACAGAGTGGTTCACAGTACTGGGAACTCCCTGTACAGTCAATTGAAAGATGCCTTTGGAGAGCAATTTAGAACACCAAAAGGAAACCTCTACTTGTTTACTCATTGAGTTATTGACTATAAAAAAAAACATATAGGTCTCTGTAGGCAATTTGATGCTCTTTAACAGTAGATTGGGTGCTGCATTGAATCAGCCATGGAAATATAAGGCATATGTGGTAAAGATCACTTATCTTAGAGCTGATAAATCTTAACATCTCTTGACCTGGCATTCAAAACACAAAGTTGTTTTACTCATGACTGACTTCCTTAAAAAGCAGAATGAAATTAAATTATATGACTTTTCCATCATAGTAGTTCAATGGAATGACTTGTGGGGAAGCTGTCTCAGCATATTGATGAAACTATTTCTTTAGGAAACTGGTAACTGTCCTCTGAAGATCCAGTCCCAAATCCAGGGCACCTAGAGCTGATTGTTAAGGACTGTCCAGTCAGATTCTGAAGATCTCTGTGTCTGGATATTCTAGGCAAAGTGCTCCATGGCTAAACCTAGGATTTTTGTCAATAGATTTTCATATAGTGAAGAATTAGGGGAAGAAAACATGAGAATGTGAGCCTTTACTATGTGTATCACTGACCTGCCCACTCAGCACTCAGTCCATAATCACAGTCTGAAGTAAAATATACAAACCACTATGAACCAGTAATTTTGTTTTTGTGTGGTTCACAAGGGTGTTAATCTTTCTCTCAGTACTGACTTTTATTCCTTGGCTCAATAAGAAGCATGGAAAAAGAAATACCTCCAAATATTTCTTTAATTTTGATAAGATACCCTTTAACATGAGAAATCGTGAATTTAAATGTCTCTGTATGGAAGAGGAGCTGTAATAGTTCTGTTTCATATGGGAGTATTAAACACTTCAGCAATTACATATAAGTGAGTTTCTGATAGTTTCTTTAACCAAAAGGATTACTATAATTTATTTATGGCATGGTTTATGCTTAATGTATGGATTAGTTGTCCCAGGAATTTAAGTAGGATTCTGCCTCCCCTGGTTTATCAAACTTTGAATCAAAGTTGCTTTTAGTCAACCACTCACTTGAAAAGGAATGTTTATGAGCACACCTACTAAAATGTTATTAGGTGCCTAGAGAACTTAGCCTAACAAAGCTGAAAAATATTATATGCATCAAAGAATAGGAAGCCCAAAGATAATAGAAAACCCAAAAAACACCCCATTTTTCCTAAACTGGCAAGATAAAAACTAAGTCGGCTTAATTCTTCCTATAATATCTATCTCTTTCTACTTCAATATATAATAAGTTGTTTATACAAAATGGAAGAAATTGGTCTTCTCTTAGGACAGGTTGTAGAAATCAACCTCTGGGTGATCAGTAAGGTATGGTCTTTGCTAATCTCTTTTAATATAAATTGAGTTTCTATTCTGAATTAAACAGAGAAGAGCTTTAAAATGATACCACTGAAATAATGAGGTTAAAATAATTAATTGCCTTTTCTTCCCTAGGTGTATAACAAGTGCAGTTAAAATACATAAGAAGGGAACATAATCTACATTACCTTTGTCAAAAGTATCCTTAATTTCTGTATAGATCTAACATATGAATTTTCACAGAAATTATTTCTAAATGTGAAAGAAACTAAATGTCCTAAATATATTTCTAATATATTCAGTTTCTGAAATTGATCAGAGATTTTGTTGCCAGCTGTGAAAGTGCTATGATGTCTAGAGCATTATCTGATAACAGTGGGAGACGAGTGTAGAAAATGAAATTATGTCAATCAAAATCGGTCTAAATAAATTATGTTGCTCACAGAGAACAAAAAAATTGATAAATATCAAAATAAATATTTCAAAAATAAATAAATATTAAAATAAATCAAGAAAGAAAAAAAAAAACAATCAAAAAACGCCCGATGAAACAAAACACACAAAACATTGCACAATACTGATATCACCTTGAAAGAAGTGTGATAGAAAAGTCCCTTTTTTTGGTCTCATGTGAGATTAGTTACTAATTGTGCTTCCCTGCAGAGCAGGACACGCAACTAATCTTTTAATGATTTAAACCACTGCAGAAGTGAACACCAGGAAATAAATTAATCAAAATCCACAAGAACATGTAGAATGTATCCCACTTTTTCTAGAATATAAGGGGCTCCACACTAAGTAATTGTTGCACCACAGTGATTTTCTCCACCTGTTTGGTTACAGAAAAGGAGACCCGTGTCAAGCTTTGTACTGGTACAGAATACCAAGCAATAGAAACTATACTCAAATTTCTATGTAAACCTGGTACAAAATATTACTCCTGAATTAATGAAATTTAGCATTTATTAAAATGAGCTCATGTCTTCTGCTCATAGTAATGGTTCAGTTACCTAAAAATATACATCTAGGACCACTAGTAATAACCTAATATCTCAAAACATTGTAGCTGTGACATGGTAGAAAGGCCTATCAGATATATATTATAGCCACCCTTATTTTATATATTAGCATTCAGTAACTGAGTTTCACCAACAATATCTCTATCTATCTAGGCATATCTTAAAGTTTTCTGGACATCAATTCCCAAGCTTTGAATTTAAGTTAATTATAATTTCCTGTTTGACAGGATTTTTCTAAGGAAAATTACAACTACAGGAATATTCAAATTAAATGGCATAAGAGATTATTAAAGATATTTTGCTATCATTATTAGAATAATCAGGTTATTTATAGTTTATACCTATTTTTTTACTTATTTTTATTTATTCAAGATCATTTATGCTTAAAAATTACTGTTAAACATACTCTAAAGAATTTCAGCCTAGTTATGAATCTTATTACCCTATTTAATTTTTAAAATCATTAATTAATTTAAAATATATATTTTTTAAATTGCTTAAGTTATTAGCATGCTTCTGAGATAAACAATGCAATTTTTTTCTCACTAAATCTTGTCATTGTTCTTCCCATAGCAATCTATTTGTTACATTCTTACTCTGCTTTCCAGTTGAAAATTTAAAATTAGATTTACCTTCTAAAAAAACTTGCTTGCATAAAGAGTCTGTTAAAAGTCAAGGGAAATATTTCTTTGCTTGGGCTTATGAATTTTAAGGAAAAAAATTTTGTTAGTTGTCCCTTTATTTCTAAATAATGAAGTGTCACTAGTACAGGTTTGGCTTACTTCCATCACTAAGGTTTAGGTAAACCTTTGCAGTATTTGAAATAAATTTATCACTGATACTTGGTTCATTTGCTATGGACTGGATTCATGAATCCAGGCAGATATTTTGTTTTTAATGTGTGATACATCATCTAATATTAAGTATGCTCTCAGAAATACAAAAACTTAAGGAAGACTGTGACAACCATTCTCCTGACATCTGGTCAATGCATAGAAAGTATTAAGGTAAAAACACACATATTTTGAACTGAGCTTTATCTATTACAGTTTATTAACTAACAGTTATTTTCACTTTACTCATCATGGTTTTCATTTTTTTTTTGCTTAAAATAGGTGTAAGAGAAATTAATTTTTTTTTTTAATTAAGATTATAGTTTTAGTTTATATACCTCTTTTATTTGGAACCTGGGCCCAAAGTAAGGAAAAAGAAAATAAATAAAACTACTCCAGTTGAGAATTTTTATTATAGCTTTATCTGTAACTTCCAGTGTGTGAGCCAAGTTAAAGTAGAAGAGATTAAAAATTCATCTTCTGCTAGTTCACTGTTTCCTTTCCTCCAGCTTAATTTTTACTATTGATTATGCAACAACCAGGACAAGACAAAAGTCTGATTTACTCTCTGTTATGCAATCATATTCTCTTAACAAGAAAAATAACTATGCAATCCCTTATATTACTTTCTTCTACTTCTTGCATACTTGGTTGGTTTACTCCTTTCTATCAGCTTTCTTTACAATCGTCTCTTTTGTGGATTTCTAGTTATTATAAGAGACATTTTGAAGAAATATAATGTTTTAAGAAGTTTTCTAATTTTAAAAATATTATTAATTTCCCTTCATGTTCACAATGGATGTATAAAGAAAATCTCTTGAACAGAGACTTTAATAACTTTTGTGTAATTAAGTAGATGTACGCTCTTAGTTCAGTATGGGGCAGCATGCTTGTCAGGAGGGGGACAATGATACCAGTTACCATTGTCACATCACCCAGTTACACTCTGTGAATTGGTAGCTGTCATGGGTTACCTTGTAACTAGAAGTATCTGGAGGCCAAGGCAAATATATTTAAATCTGCTGGGTATGTCAGAATGATAAAGGAGTTAAAGATGTCACATTAAAATCAAAATACAGACCAAAAAGTGTGAGACAGCACACAGATTTCTGGGGGAGTTTTCCTGAGTATGACCATGACCATCAAAGTTATGAACTAATAGGATTATATAGATGTTAGCATGTGGTTCAAAACAAAGAAAAAAAGGAAAAGTAATAAAAATGTGTATGTATAGCTATAAAAAGTTGACTTAAAATAGATTGAGAATTAGAATTATGTTGACATAAAATTTGATTTCAGTTAAGGTTAAAAAATGAAGTGCAGTGAACAAAATAAAAATTATTGTAACATATTATAAATATTTTAATTACTATTAACACATCAGAGAGAAATAATGTACTGCAATCAGCTGGGAAATCTTAAACAACAATTTATCTCTAGAAAATAATGAACTGGGTATTCACCTGATGAATCTGCAGGTTTGATAGGAAGGTTTGTTCTGTGACAGGAAATGTAAGCTCAAAATGAGTAAAAAAAGCAAGTAAATAATAGGAAGGTTTGATCACAAGTTGTGTCAGTCTCACAGCTTAAAATTGCTTTAAAAATGTATTCTACAACAGATTGTTGTTATTTAATCTAAATTAAGGCATCACCCCTCAAAGAAAATGGGGAAAGGATTGGTTTTCTTTATTTTCTCCAGATTTACTAAAAGAATAAATCTATTTTGTGTGAACTTGTATTTCTTCACCTTCTGATTGAAATTTTTAGGCAAAATATCTCTTTCACAATGCAGACAACACTCCAAAGCACAAAACAACCTAAGTTTGAGAAAAGAATGAATGTAGGGGTCTTCCAGTTCATGCAATATATTAATTTCTTCCCACCATCAGCTCAACCAAAAAAAAAATTTTGAAAGTTCTACCTGTTTCTATTAATTTCTCTACCTCATACCCATTGCACTTGTTGCATATTTCTGGTTTCAAAATAAAGCATCGTTAAAACAACACAAAAACTACACTTTCCATTTTTAAACTCATCAACTATTACTACATCAAGTTATGTTTTACTACCAAATAAGAAAAATAGCAATAATTCTTTTAAGATTTTTGATTAGAAATTTTATTGCAGGATATTTAGAATGAGAAGATCCAAAAAATATAATTTCTTTCCCTGTCCTATAAGATTTTATGTTATGCCATTTGGCCTTATGATCAAGAATGTGTTTCTGTTAGAGCCCCTGCATCACATACTTGACATATAGATATCAGCTTTCTCATTAGTTTCAGCTTCCTCTCAGGATCTATCTCCCTTCCAGGGCTGAAATCCTTCTGATGAAATAATTTTCCAAAATTATCTTTACATTCTGTAAAATATGTATGTGGAATACAAAAGAAATAAATTTTCTTTGCTCCATTTTAAATAAAGACATCTGAAAAATTAATACCACTATTTTATAGTTATATAATCTTCCATACTACAGTATTTTTCTACACGGTTACCTGACTTTGCAGTGTAAGCAGAAAACTTTATTGTTTGTACTGTGTTCTTATACAAAGCCAACAGTCATAAGTTTTGCTCTTTTCCATTACAAGAAAATAGCAGCACTGATTAAATGGTACATTTTGAAAGTGTGAAGTTAATCCAGTGGAAATCTACTTTAATCATAAAAAGGCTCAGTCTTCACATAACAGCTGCAGATGTAACCCTTGAAGTATGAAATTTAGATAGAAACTCAAAATGTAGAAACATGCTGGAATACGCACACACTATTAAATAAATAATATTTATGTTTTACATAAAATTAATTTCAGTTAGTAAAATATTTCTACTTGTTTTTGTGGAAAGCAATCTAATATTGAGGTACTCAAGACACAGGGTCAAAAACCAATGACAAATCTGTTGTATAGGATTTTTTTTGTCCTGAACTGTATTATATCAGAAAGTCTAAATTCTGGGATCCTTATCTTTGGTTTACCAAGCTTCTTAAACAAAGCATATTGATTTAAAGGAATATTTTTTTTTTCCTGAGGAAGTGGTCTAGTTAATGTAAGAATATGCAATGTAAAGCTTAACTATTATATTCACCTTTATATTGGTGTTAATAGTTGTCAGTGTTAGTTTGAAATAAAGTCTAAATATAATTGAAGGTTGAAGTAAAATTACCCTTCCATTTTCCAGTCTGTAAGGGAAAATTTCTTATTCCATAAGATACTTTCATTGTAGAACATTTAAAGTTCCAGAGCTTACAAGTGGGAGTTCAATTAACTGTTTTGCTCTTTTTGTAGCTGTTGTTGTATGTATTTCATGATTGTAACTCTTGACATATTTTTGAACCAGTTTGTCGATTTAACTGAGATTTTATAACACTATGTTAGCAAAAAATATTTTAAAGAATCTGCAGGTATTTCTACTATTAGTTATTTTCCTTGGTCTGGAAATGCTGGGATAAAGATGCCTCTTTAGAAACATGACACCAAACATTTCAAGGACAGATGTAATTATCTAGTTCCTACCTCTGAAAAATTATTTGGCTGCCCATCTAATTGGAAACTTCAATCTTTCTACCTCCTCACCTGAATGAAAGTTATTATAGCTAAATCTTTGGCCAGCACAGGTCACTGTAGCTCAATAACCTTTATGTTAAATACTGTCATTGAAGACTATGGTTCTTTTTGTTTAAACTGAAATAGAAATTTTCAGAACAAATTCCTGTTTTAATAACTACTTTTCCCCTCAATACATAGTCTGCTGCATATAAAATAATATATTAAATAGAACGGTGTCTTGGTCTCTGCATAAATATAAGTTCTGGAACATTCTAAGCTGATGCAATTTATAAGCAGATTCAGGGCTTACAGCAACAGAAAATGACAAAGATGCAGTAACACTAGTTTTGGACCTAATAATGACAAACTGTGGGTAGAAGAGTACCAGATATTTACATAGCTGTAGTAATTTTTCATTGTGCAAGTAAGATCACACATTAAGACTCTTATTGAAGATTTAAAATTTTAGATAAGTTTCTGTAAGGAAAAAGAAAGCAACAGAAAGTGGTGAAGTATAAGAAGTTTAACCTACTATTTGCAGCACTTTTACCAGCTCCACTATAGAACAGGGATATGGAAATGTAGAGAAACAATCCACTATTCAAATAAAAATCTAATAAACTTTTCATAGTACATTGTTTAATATAAAAAAATGAATTGGAAGTGGTGAGACAGATGTAAAAGGCAAAGAATTTCCTTCTATTGGTCTGGATGCAAAACTTCTACTAGAAGTCACATAAGGACAGTATTAGGGGATGATTTTGTGCTGTAGCATAGTGAGGAAAAGGGAAAAAAAAGTGATTATTACTGAACTAGAAGTCCTACTTCCAAAGTTTCATTATTTTAATGGGCCATTATAACATTATGACTCAGAACCCTCATATGGATAAAACTTCCTTAATTTTTAATTACATTTTTATCTAGAAAAGGCCTACAAGAAAAGGCAAAACATTTTCAGCATTTATTCATCATTATATTAACTGCAAGCAATTCTGCATTTCTTTCTCACCATACAATCATCCTGAATTTCTTTGTCAGTGTATGGAAGAAGAGGATGTGTTTGGCATACTTAGCCTAATCTTAATTTCCAAATCATTCAGTCAATTCACAAATAACTACTCTAATTCCACAACTTACCACTAGGAAAAGTAATTCTAATATCACAAACAAGAATTATGATACTGCTCTAGGACTAATTGGTGCAGAATTTGAAAGTCATCACATATTTATTCATTTCTATTTCCAGAGTCAACACTAGCAGTGTTACCAACACTGTGAGATAGAACAACAAGGACACAAAAACAAACAAAAAAACAAACAAACCGAGAAACAGAATAAGATTACTGACATAAATAGTGTCTGTATCAAGCACTGGTGGCTGAAGTACTTCAGTACTTCCAGAACATGGAGTATTATACCTGCAGAATCTCTGTCAGTGTGATACTGCACCACCATGACGAGAGAAAGAACTAAATGTGCTACCATCATAATAACACAGCTACTCTATTTGAAGGACCTAGGCTGTCATTTTTGAATTATGCTCTATTCTGTGGACAAATCACCCTGTCTGGAGTTCATACAGGACTCTTAGTACAGTGTCCTGTTGTTTCATGCTATCATCTAAGATGAAAAAAGAAAACACAGAATTTTGCATTAATTTTCATCCTAAAAATGCACAGCATTTAAAGTGATTTTTAGTGGTCCAAACACAGAATTTCCTTTATAGGTTATGAAGATGTTCACATATCCATACATATATATATATGTTGCCTATCTTCACATCTAAATATCTCTCCTAAAAGTGGTTCCAAGTAACAAAAATGCCTCAATAGATCTAAGTAATACAACTAAGACTAGCAGCATCAGTCTTTAATATAAATAATTTTAAAAATAATTTGCTAATTTAGAAATGGAATACTTACTTTGAAGTTTAGATTTAGAATTCGGACATGTGTGGATTTATTTGTTTGAATTTATTATTAAATTTTAAAAAAGCTAGAAAAATGAGAGCAATTATTAGATATGTGCTTTTTAAAGTATTATTTTAAATAAACAATTATTCTTGTATTTGAATATTGCCCAATGTCTCAGATCATGAATTAATGCTAAATTTTGCCTAAACATGCAATATAAAAAGAAGAAAGTTTCTTAACTACAAACAATGTTAAAGTTGAGAAATACATTAGATTCCATTTTTATGTAATGTTTGATTCTCATAATTTCTCTTAAAAATACAGGATTCCAAATTATGGCTACAACTAATCAGTATAACCTCAATGATATTTTAGTAAAATATTAAGTACAGAAGAAAGCTACATGTAGCAGCTGATGTTTGAAGAATAAATTATTACCCATTCACAAGTAGCTGTTCTCAATGGCACCAGTAGTTGTACATTATAGTGTGCAGTAACTTTGATAAACATTTAATACATTTATGGTGTGTTGACGTTGGCTGGGTGCCAGGTGCCCAACAAGCCTGTCTATCAGTCCTCTTTAACTGGATGGGGAGAAAAAAACCATGATAGAAGGCTTGTGAACAGGGTAGTGAGAAATAAAATCAAATCTTAAAATACCTTCTCTCCATCTCTTCCTTCTTCTTGGGCTTAATTTTACTTCTGTGTTCTCTATGTCCTCCCTGCATGGTGGACAGGGCAATTGAGAAAGGGATTTGTATTTGAGACATTTTATCTACTACTCCTTCCTCCTTAAGGATAGGACTCCTCACAGCCTTCCTCTGCTCTGCTGTAAGCTTCCACTCACTGGAGAGAGTCCTCCATGAACTTCTTCAATGGAAGTCCTTCACACAAGCTGTAGTTCTTCATGAACTGCTCCAGCATGGGTTCTTCCATGCAGTGCAGCCCTGCAAGAATAGATGTCTCTGGCATGGGTCCCCAATGGGGTCGTAAATCCTGCCAGTAAATCAGTTACAGCACAGGGTCCTCTCTCCAAGGAGCCACAGCCTACCAGGAGCCCTCTGCAGGACAGGCTTCCCATGGGGTCACCATCCCCCTCTGTGCATCCCCCTCTGTGCATCCACCTGCTGCACCACAACATCTGTGGGATGTAGGGGCACAGCTGCCTCTCCATGGTCTGCAACACTGACTGCAGTGGAACATCTCTGGTGCCTCTGGTACTTCTTTTCCATCCTTCTTCACTGACCTTGGTGTCTACAGACTTTCTTACTCCTTTCTTTTGTCTGTTGTTGCACAGCAGCTTTTTCCTCTTTTAAAATATGTTATCACAGAGAGAAAATGAAGATGCTATTTTTGTGATCCTACTCATGCATAAAACTAACAGTTTCATTCAGTCATCAACTTTATTTAAAGCCAATCTATATAGTTACAGAGCATTTTAAATTTACCAGGAAATAAATAACTTTCATATGAAACTTGCTTCTAAGTTTACACACCTTTTCTTTCTTCATTTCTCTTTGCTGAAAACTATGGAATGTAATGCTTACAAGTTTGAATTTTCATAATTTTGATATTCATTGCATTTTCCTTTTCCTTTTCCTTTGCATCCTTTTTCAAATACTTATTTCTATAACTCTATTTTTAGGAAAATTACTTTTTATTTAATTTGGTTAGGACAGCTGCATTCTGCACAACTTTAATTGATGTGTCATGTTGTTGTCATGTTGTCCACTAATTTTTTTTCTTTTCTCTTTTTCTTTTTTTTTTTTATTGGAATAGCATTCCTTTCCTGCATTGAACAGTGCATTATAAAGTTGCAGTACTGCCATCAATACTTCTACAAATATTTCTTAGAAAATATGTTTATTTTGACCGTCTATGTCTACATGGCCAAATAAAAGAAGATTCGAGTTCATTAGCTGACTTGCAGACTAGATTTCAGTCTGGTTTCTCTTGACCCTGCTGAGGCCCTAGTGAAAACTAGCCATGCCGTATTTTTTCTCAGTCTCTAATCATCTCTTACTTGCACCTCTTTCCTTGAGGTGTTTTTACTTCTGTGTGTCCAAACCATAGTCAGGGGAAAAGGAAACAATTAAAAAGGGGATGAACATGAATATCATCCTCTGAGCTGTTCCTGGTCTTTTATTATTTGGCAGTGCAGTAATTACTTGGTAGTGTAGATAGACCTGGTGGGACTCTTTTAATGACAGCTCTGAGGGATCTTATATCTGTCATCACTGAAGAGGAAAAAAAATGGAATACATATTCTGAAGCCATTTGGGCCCCCAGTGTTTCAGACAGTCATGCTTCCTGTCTCTGCCTCTTAAATCCAGACTACATTCAACCAATCCCACCAAGATGTTTAGTAATCAAAGCCAAATAAAAGCAGATTACTTTAAGCTGTGTTAGATCAAATTATTCACATTTGATAAATTGATTTTTTTCAGCTATTGAGATTTAAAATATTTATGATTGGAAAACATTATTTAAAGTCTTATTAATTTAACTACAATTTAGCTGAATTAGATAGTTCAGCACACACAAAGGAAAAATGCATTATTACCTGTGTGAAGGCAAAAGTATTTCAGATAAAGTTGTTTGCTAAAAGATCACTTAGAATTTTATAAAATTTTTATACAAAAGGATTTATAGTATATTCTCTGACAAAATTAATAGCTATCAAAGTAAAATACTTTACTCAGCAAATTTTATACACTCTTTAGTGCTAAATAGAGACTGTATGGTTATAGCCTATTTTCTATCAACACATTTTGTATTCCAAGTGACAGCTTTTAGTTTTTATTAAGATGCCATGTTTCATTTTTGAACTATTTGACAACCTTGACATTAATATGTACTGGAAAGAATATGAAACATGATGCTTGTCCACTTACAGGACACGACTCAGGCCATAGACAGTGATGAATGGATCAGAAAAAAAAAAAGAAAAATTGTATTTTTGGTGGTGTGGTCATTCTCCTTTCCCTTTCCCTTTCCCTTTCCCTTTCCCTTTCCTTTCCTTGTGCTTGGACAGATGCCATATCATTTCATTAAGTAGTTGCTTGTAGTACTACTACTAAAAACATTTTGACAACTATATACAGTAGAAAATATTTTGAAAATTTATAATGAAAGCATAAACTGAAGTTGATGTTGAAATACCTTCTTTAAACATTTAAAGCAGAGCTAATAAAGGCATAACTCTGCAAATTTAAAGAAAATATTTGCATTTCAAAAGGAAGACGGAAGACAAAGCATAGCAATACATACATACAATATATTACAGAAAAAAATATATTTCAGGAAGAATTTTCAATTTTGGTTCTTCTATATAAAAATCTGTCTTTTCAACACTTTTTTTTTCATGCTCCCACCTGTATAATTCTATAAGTTTTTTTCTCCTCTGTTCATCCTCTCAGAAGTTACTTTCTGAAGTTCCTCAACTTCCTGAAAGCCCTCTTACGTACCCAGCTTTCTATTTTTTCACTTTGATGCTGTCCTGCTCCATAAAAGTACATCTTAGTCATCAGTTCACCACTCTTATTATATGAGTCCTAGTGATGCATTCTAGATGATTTGGTTAAAAGCCAAATTGTCAGGTCGAAAGGACTGGCAGCAGGGAGGCTGTTCAGTTGCAGAGCACAGGCCAGGTGTGGTGAGCTTCCAGCAGCCAACAGGCCAAGAAAGTTGGATTCACTCCAGGCAAAATATCTGTCCTACTTTTTCTGCTAGTTGCTGGACACCAGTTAGTCTATCTGACTCTAATAAAATAGACTTCAAAAAAAACCCCAAAATGTCACCTATCACCTCTGGGTCCCCAGAGCAGTCAGAAGTGAGCTGAAATTTGGAAGATTCTGTTCTTTTACAGATTGATTTTTTTTTTTTAATGTGTGGAAGGTATAGTTGTATATTTAAAGCAATTGAAGAAGTAATTATTCAGTTCTGCCTTTTATATTCAGAGGAGTGAGATATGCACTCCATAGAACAATTTATCTGTAGAGCTAAGTAGGTAACTAGGATAGATCAGACTGATTTTTTCCTAAGGATGTCTATTTGTCTCAATTGAATATAAAAGAAGACAAAGGCAGGAGCATCAAATATTGATGTTCATCTCTTAGAATCAAGACACATATTGAAACTGAATACAGATAGTCATATCAGTTGAGGAATTAGAGTTTACTGTAATAGAAACAGTAATAGTTTAGATGACTGATAATTCAGTCCAGCTTACAACTTCAAAGCAGCACTGCTTGACTATTGTTGACAATAGGCATCACCAGTTAAGAATTTTTATCACTACTTGTTTGAAGCAGACATTCGTTGATCATTATCATCATTGAGCACACAACACCTAGGAGTGGATATTGTGTACTTCCTACTGATGGCTATGGACCCTGTCATGATTTTAGTCACTCTGTTGGTTTTGTCAAGGTAGAGTCAGTTTTCTTCACAGCAGTCATTGTGGGGCTATGTTTTGGATTTGTGCTGAACACAGTGTTGATAACACACCCAAGTTTTAGTGATTGCTGAGCAAATAGCTTTTCTGCTTCCCACAGCAGCCCACCAATGGATATGCTGGGGCTGCAGAGGAACTTAGGAAGGGACACAGATGGGACGGTTGATCCCAACCACCAAAGAGATATCCCTTTGGTTTCACATGATGTTATGCTCAGCATAAAAAGATGGGGAAAGAAGAAGGAAGGTAGGGAAATTTGGAGTGATAGCATTTGCTCTCCCACATGACCATTACATGGGATAGAGCACTGATTTCCTAGAGATGACTGAACAATTGGAAGGAGTGAATTAATTCCTTTTTTTTGCTTTGCTTACATGTGTGTGGTTTTTGCTTTACCTATTCAACTTTCTTTATCTTAATCCACAAGTGCTCTCACTTCTACCCTTCCCATTCTGTCCCCTATCCCAGAAAGAGACTGAGTGGCTGTGCAGGGCTGAGTTGATGTCTAGAGTTAAACCATGAGTCACCAAGTGCAAATTGACCAGATGTGAGAGTTCTCTGGCGAGGAAAAAAATAATTAAAAAAAAAAAATGAAGTGATCAAGCTCTTCCCATCATTCTCATCACTAGTTTTTAATACTTCTTCACTAAAAGAGAGCGAGGAATCTTATTTCTTCCTAACATAGTTCAGCTTATTTTTGGGACTAATGATGGTTCTGAATTTGTCAGGCATCTTTTCTAGTTCTTCTTCATTTCTTGTTTCCATTTTGCAGGTTGTACAGTTTGTATAATTTCCAGTTCTCCTTTTGAGCAATTCTACCAGGGGTTTTATTTTGCTTCTTTGCCTTTATATGTTACTTATATACTTAACTATGTTGCAAAATGTCAATGCATTGCTGCTGGACATTCTAATTCAGTGTGCTTATTTCAGGGTCCAGGGCAAGTAAACACTATTTTTGCTTTGCTTAGTTTGTGATGTGTTCAGTTTCCTGAATGCAACAGGCCTCTACTTTGGCTACTAACCTGAAGCAAATCTGCTTCCTTCTCCAAATATGACAGTGAACCATAAAATCTAAGAACAAAGTATTTAATTGTTATTATATTAGAGATTAATGTATTTAGATGTGCAAACATACCTACCCTTGTGAAAACAAACAGACAGAAACAAGTTCTCCTAAGAGTATAGATTTTGTTACCACTCTTTCTAGATAGCTTAATTTGTAACCCATGATACTCAGACATATGAATTAAGACTGCATACAACATCTACTTTCATGACCATTTGTTTCCTTTCTCCAGGGAGATCAGTTCCTCTAGCAATTAATAGCAGTTTTCCCAGCAAAGGTGTTTTTTTACTACTATAGATGGTTTAAATGCCCTATGAGCTTGTCATTAATCTGCCTGCTGTCACTTGAGATGTGTCAGGTCACACTATTCATAGTTTAAGCATTCCAATACCATCAGGTAGTCAGGGCACTTTACCATACAACCTATACTGTCTCCTGCTGAGTAATGGGGCAGAATTTGTAAGGACAGTTCAAGCTATAGCAGAATCCTATTGTTTTGATACTGCTCTAGCCCCTGTGGTTCAAGAATTTTAGCCGATAGCAGGATACCAGCTTTTTCACAGCTCCTGTGGAGTGATCTGGCAAGAAAGAGCAGCATTTTCAATGGATTTCCCTGAAAATATTTGATGCTGACAACTTGCCTTTAGCTGTCAAACTGTAAAACTCCCTCCACCTAAGTGATTGACCAGCCAAATACATTTAGGTTTCTATTTATGAAAGGACAGGCTTTAAAATAACAAATGCAGTTTTTCCCTGTCTAGACATAGCCACAGGAAGCATGAGATATGACAAAAAATTATTCAGCATGTGTCTCTATTCCAACAGATGTACAGGTGCACTTGGCAAGAGCCTTTTAATGAAAGTCACGGTGAAACCACACACAATTTCATTAGCACCTGCTCTTTTGGTGAACACCTGTGAACTCCTGGCACATATCTGGAAGAAATGGTGAGGAACTTAGATAATCATCCCTAGCTCTATGAATACTGCTATCTTTTGAGAATTTCATCAACTTTGCACCAAGTGGATTTGACATCTTCCGTGCTTTTAGACTAAGAAACACATTGTGTTTCCAGCAGCCTTTGTTAACCCTACATGTGTTAAATTAAGTAAGAGTAAAAACTGATTAGTAAAGTAAGTCGTAATTTAGAGTACTAAATAATGAATTTAGAATACTGAAAATCTGCAAGGAGAGTCGCTCTTATGATTCAGGTGAGGATGCAAGTTTTGGCCTCATGCTAACTTCCTTTTATATGCTTTTTTGGCATTAGTCTAGTATTTCCTGTTTCATCACTCCCTTCTTTGTGGGAAAGAGGAAAAAACATTTTCAAAACAAAAGTGTTTCATAGCATTTTGAAAAAAAATCCCAACATATATGAATTCCTCATTGAACAAGGATTAGGAAAAAACACCGTGAAAGCTTTTACTGGAAATTCACTTATTCACTGGAAATAAGCTTATTGATGACCTTCAGAAGTATCTGATTTGTGCTGCTTCTGCATCTTGTCTCAGGATGGGATTAACTGTTTTTAGGAAGAATTTCCCTTAAGAAGTAAGAAAATCAATACTTGTATCTTGAAGCAGAGATATTACTTTTAAATCCTTAAAGTTGCATATTAATAATTACACCCTAGGGTTATTTTCTAAATACTTTTAATGCTACACACATTTTTTCAGAGATGTTCAGGACGAGGGAATTGTGCCCAATAGGCTGCTCTCTATAATTTTATTGGATGTCAGCATTTCCAAAGGAGCCATCCATAAAAAAAACCAGCAAGTTTGTTGTAATCAATACATTGTGTCACTCTCTAGGTTCACTTCTTTTATGAAATGCTAGGAAAAGAATTATTTTGAGAAAAAAAATGTGATACCCAGTAGAGATGTTTGGTAAATACCTTTTATACAGTCTTAAATTAAGCCAAGGTTTTAATTGTTCTGCTTAGGGAACAAAGAGTAATACAACGAATTTGTCATTCTGAGAATATTTGTCTGAATGAAGTCAATAATGATTCAAAGCAATGAAAAAAAAAAAAACAAAAACACAACAAAACAAACAAAACAACAACAACAAAAAACCAACCAAAAAACAAAAACAAAACCAAAAACAAAAAAGCAAAACAAAACAAAAAAAAACCAAGAAGATTTTGAGGACAGGATTTGAACATGTTAGCTATTAGTTAAAGCAAAAGTATTTCTTTCAGTTTTCAGAAAAACCCAATAAAATAAGAAACAGACCCACACAAACTAACAGCAAAAATAATTACAAAAACGAAACCAAATCGACCTTATTCTAAATCCATTGTTTTGATGGCATTGCTTTCCCAATATAAAACTGCTTTCTGATTAAATTTTTTCCTAACCAGCTCTAAAAATTACTTCCCAGTTTAGTTAAAACAATTTTCTATTTATTTTTTATTACCAGAAAATATATACAGTGGAGTGGATGTTTGAAATAATGTAGGGTTTTTTAAAGAAAAACTAGATGCAGAGTAGCCAATTTTAACATACTTCTAAATACTTAAAATAATTTAAAAGTTTTAAGTAATTGAACTCTACTTTCTCTCTTTTTCCCCCCTCTATTTATATTTTTTCATTAATTTCCTCAATTTCTCTAAACCTATCACTTGTGTTTGCTCCTAGTTTTTTATATTGATAGAACTATATGTATATATGTATGTATGTATGTATGTATGTTATTTATCTAACCCTTACATCCTAAGTTTGTGTCAGATATTCATTTGCTCATTAAATTCCCTTCTAAATTTTCCCAATGTCCTTTCTTATGTATCTTTCTAGTCTGTGAAAATATTCTACATGCCTAAATCAAGCTTTTTAACCAGGGCACTTTTTTGAAAATTCAGTTTATTGCTGGAGCAATTCATGTGCTGACATTAAGAAATGAATATTATCTTCTCTTCAGTGTTTTCTTATCCCCTGTTGTTCAGACTCAACAAATCTGAATGTTGCTCTTCCAGGCTGATTGTTTTATGCATTTTTCTCTTCCTTTTGCTCCATACTTTTCTCTACTACCTCCCTTGCTTTTCCCCAATTTTGTTTATTTGCTTTGTTATCTTACAATTCTTGTATTTTATAATATTCCTGTTTTATCTTAAATTGTTTATTTCCATTCTTCTAGTGAGCTTGTTTTTTCAAAGAAGCAGTAAAGACTTTGCTATTTCAGACTTAGTTTCCAAACAATCAAATTTAGTGAATGAAGTAAAAACTCTCCCTTCTCTTTCTTTGTGTTGCAAGTACTAGAGCAAGAAATCCGAAGATAATGCTGTGGGAGATGGCCAGATAACAATATGCAAGACATAGGGGACAGTATGTGAGAGATGCTGAGCTTTGAGGAGAGCACTGGAGGTCTGTTGGGGTACAGAATATTACAGATTCTTTACAGAGGGTATAGCAATTGTATTATATTTTCTGCTCATATGCATGTTCTGGCTAATGTTTTCATTATCAGTCATGATAGGGGCAAGGGTAGTTGGAAGTACAGGATCTTTAAAATCCTTTCCGACTCAAGGCATTTCATGTTTTTATTATAAGCAGACACACAAGTTAGGATAAGGAGTCTACTGAAATTAGTCTTAATGTAAGAGAAGCTAAACTGACTTGTATAAGATTAAGAAAACAAGGAAGGGAGGTGGGACAGAAACCTGACAAAACCTCCTTCTGTGAGCCATGGGCTGCAACAGTGTTTCATCAGGCTGGACAGAGATATAAAAGTGACCTTAGGATTTTCAGTGATGAATGTATCTTAAAAGAGGAAAAACAAGCTTTCTCCCCAAGAGGGGAAATAATTCCTCATTGCTTTGTTAGTTGGCACCATCTCAATTGATGAAAAGGCACTTTTGGCAGCCTATATGGAGATTATGTTTTCATCCTTCTGGCTGAAATGAAAGTAATGATGAGAAAACAAATCAGAATCAGCAGTGGAAAAGCTCAAGAAAATGCTGAGACAAAAAAAAAAAAAAAAAAAAAACACACAACCTTTTCATTA
>VXBI01008668.1:75881-128321 GCA_013397375.1 Toxostoma redivivum | reverse complement strand
CCTTTTTTTTTTTTTTTTTAATATTATTATGTTTTTCTGAACTGTCTATTGACACAAATGCCTTTGTGCTGAAATTAGAAGTTTGAATGCAAAATGCTCTTTGTCTTTAGGAGAGTGGTGAGACACTTTCACAGATAATCCCACACATGCAGAATAAGTCTTCTTTGGATACAGGAAAATAATTTTTTAAGCTTTTGTTGGTCTGAGTACTCTCTTTTACACTTTTTGTTTCCCTTGTCTGTGATGTCTTATGATGCATTTTATGCCCACAGTTTCTGAAAAATTTAATAGCAAGGGATTATATTCTGTTGATTTCTTTTATGATTTGAGGTACTTAATCTGTGGGGAAAATTCCTCAAAAACATTGGACCATGAAAGACCCATATTTAGGTACAATCCAAAGAACATACAATATATAAACATAAAGTTTGAACATAAAGTTCAATGGTTTAATGTAAGGTTATGTTTTTGTAAAAACATCGGTTTATATATATATATATGTATTTTATCAAAGGTATTTGATGGGAGATTTAAATTGTCAGTTATGAAGATGCTAAACATGAAAAAAATAAGAGTAGGATATTTATTGCCACTGAAGTGAAGAAAAATCTCTTTCAAATCAAGACACTTCCTCCAGTTTCTTCCAAACAAGAAAGTGGTGTAGGATCCAATAGTAATCTAAATGAGCCACTGACAGCTTTAGCAGCTAGGAGATCCTGAGCACAATGTGCAGGTAGGTCAATTAATTCAATACTACATAGATGATTGGACTCACAATAAATGTGATGATTAGTCAATTGCACCTACAGAATAAAAATTATTTGTAGAGCTTGCTTTGAACGTGCAAATCAGCATACAGTGGCTGTTTGTTTTCAGATGGAGTCTGAGCCAGAAGGGTCCATGCTTTAAGCTGAAAATAAATGGATTTCTTCCACCCTCAATTTTGCAGGAAAACAATCACAAATGTCTATAATTAATTTTGTAAAAAAAAATAATTTAATATTTTAGTATTCCGAAGGTCTTTAATGTAAGTATTAATGGGGGGGGAAGATTAATATTTCCTAGTTAAGACAAAGCATTATATTGTGATTTACATAAACTTCACTTATTTCTTGAATACTTACAATACTAAGTCTTACATGGGATTTAGATTGAAAAATATTGTAACAATAGATATTTTCTGGTTATCTTTAAAGTTGGTTAAATAAAGCACAGACGATAATAATAATAAGGGAAAATTATATAATAGGCAATAATCCTAATTTCTATATTCTTTTTTTTTTTTACTTACAAGGTCATTGTGAAGGATCTTTTTATAGTCAATGGGCTCAATTAATTTGTCTTAATATTGATGGCTATTTTTTGCTAGTCTGGGGTGTCTGCAGCATTAACACAAGACTGCCAGACATTACAAAGGACCTGTGGGAGAGTTGCATTCTAGAGTAGCAGATGGAGGACAGAAGAACACTTAAGCTCATAAAATGACACCAGACATCTTTGTGCAGGCAATTTATTTTTCTAGCAGTCAAGATATTCAAGAGACCTCCAATATTTGGTCAACTGAAAAAAATGTAGTTGTCTATAGCCATAGTGCTTCTTAAAGGATGTATTCTTTCTGGTACCTTCATCTGTAGTCGAACGTAAAAAGAGATCTTGTCAACTGTGTTGGTAATAATAAATTCTCATTACTAAATTTGGCTTTCTGAAAATATAGGAATTTCCTGCTGCATATGTATTACTTTGTCATAAGGAAGTACAGAGATGAGAAAAATAATCTTTTTTTTTTTTTTTAATTTCCGTTATAGAAGATAAATTAAAATCACTGCTAATTTCCTTGATGGCTTGTTAGTCTCAGAATCTCAGTTTAGTTTTCCAGTCTTTAAAACTTCCATTAGCATTTCTTGCTTTTCTGCTATACTGTATAGATGTCAAATTTCAAATTATTTTTCCATACTCATAGTCTGTGATTTATTCAGGCATTTAATCTTGCTTAGAATAAACCAGATCTATGCAGAGCTTTAATTGTTCACAGTAAGGCATGCTTTCCGATCCTGTAATGGCTTTATTGTCTTGTCAGGGTTTTCCCATTTGTTTGTTTTTATACCTTGAAATTCTTGAAATGGTTCCCTTAAAAACTCAAACCAATTCTTCTGAAGCTTTTAAATCAGAACTGGACAGTCACAACAGCACTCATTGTTGAAATAATACAACATTTTTATTTAGTATCTCTGTCATCTTATTTCCTAGCTGATTCTAGATAGTCCCGGTAAAATACTTGAATTGGTGACCTTTCAATTATTTTTCTCTAGTCATTTAAATTCTGCTTTTGGTTTCTGTGGAAATTCCACAGATAAAATCAAAGTCTGTGCTTACAGAAAAATTAATATTGCATTGTTCAGTATCTGTAGCAGAAGATCTAAATTAGGACCTCTGACATCATCTGACTTAAAGGAATGGTTTTCATTCTGCTCTGTGAATAAGACTTAGAAAATGTGCTCCTTTCCTCTATAAATTCACTCAATATAATAGCAATTAAATATGTGCCTAAATCTGTTGAAATGTCATCTCACAATGACATGAAATAATTTCCTTATTAAGGTAGACACTTAGTATGTGTTCCATAATACATTGATTTTTTTTTCAGTGGGATGTTATATCTTTTATACAGATCAGGTCTGACCTACTTGTCATGAAGAAAGCATCTTCATAGATGGCTACCATAGTAAAATAACAGATATTAACATGTAAGATCAATTTTAAACTTCAATCTGACATTTTAGGAGACTACAGCAAGGACTATTGAAGCCTAAGGAATGCATGCTCAATTACTTTTAAATTTATTTCCCTCTGACTACTCCTAGATCATTCTAATGTTACTCTTTCTGACTTTCACATTTTGAAAGTCGAGTCAAATATTAAAAATATTTATTCCAGCAGTTAATCTAGGACATCCTTGCAGATTGATTCTCATTTTTGATGCTATCAATTGCATCTCGGTTCCTAATGAGAGAGATAGCAGGGATAATATTTAAGCAGTACAGTGTCTGACATTTTAAGACATATGAGTGTTAGCACTTTTTCGAAATTTGTTTTCCAGAGGAGGATATCCTCTAGTTAAACAGAAAAAGCAGAAATAACACATAAAAATTACTTTGGTTTTTTTTTTGTGTTTTGGTGTATTCAAAATATATGTCCTGACCAAGGCTACAAAGCTATCTGTGTATCAAATTCCTAATAATGTATGTGTGTAGCAAAGACTACAAAGAAAATTCAGTAGGCAGTGTACAGAGCTTCAGAAAGCAGAACTTCAAAAAAAAACATGAAGCCAAATCTATAAATAGTACTATAAAAGATGAAGATCTTACTTTATATGTCTGAGAGATAGATTAATTAAGAGAAGAATATTTACTTTGATTATCAAGGCAAGTTATTTTGGACAAAAAAGAAAGGCTAGAGTTTGTAAACATGTTTTGCCTATATTTAGGCATACTTGTCGGTGTTCAAAAATTATGCAAGATCACCGTTTCAATTAATCACAGTCATAGAATGATTTGGGAAGGGACCTTAAAGATCGCGTGGTTCCAACCCCCATTCCATAGGCAGCTATGCCACCCATTTGACCAGGTTTCTCAAAGCCCTGTCCAACCTGACCTTGAATACTTGAAGGGCTGAGGCCTCCACCACTTCTCTGGAAAACCCGTCCCAGTGTCTCACTACCCTCACAGTAAAATATTTCTTTCTAATATTTAATCTAAATCCACCCTCTTTGAGTTTAAAGACATTCCCACCTGTGCTGTCTCTACATGCTGTTGCAAAAAAGTCCATCTCCACCTTTTCTGTAGGGCCTCTAGGTATTGGAAAACTTCTAAAAGGTTTTCACAGAGCCTTGTCCTCTCCAGGATGAATAACCCCTGTTCCCTTGCTCTGCTTTCATAGAAGGGATCCTCCAGCCCTTTGAAAATCTTCCTCACCTTCCTCTGAACTGAACTGGACTGGAGAAGTCCATGTCTCCCTTATGTTTGGAGCTCTAGAGCTGGCTGCAGCACTCCATATGGGCGATCATGATAAATCCCCTGAGATCCCTCTCCAGGAGTGTCTCTTGTTGGCCTTGCCATCAAACTGGTAGGAGTGGGATAGATTGAAGTTCAAACTCCCCAGCAACTTTAGTTTAAACCCCTCTTCACCAGCTTATCAAGGCTATGACTGAATATGCTCTTGCACTTTTCTGACTGATGTACTCGCTCAGTGCCCAGCAGAACAGCTCTCTCAAAGTCAGTCCCATGATCTAAGTAGCTGAATCCCTGGCTGTAGCATTAGCCCTGTAGCCATTTGATGATTTCAGATTTCACTGGGCCCTCGAAACCCCTTTCTCTGACTGCAAGGGCTAACAAAAAACTACCTGTGCTCTGGAGCCCCTTCCCACCCCTCCCAGAACTTTGTAATCCTTGATACTCCTTAGCCAGCTCCTGCCTGTATCACTGGTGTCTATGTGAAAGACAGCAGCAGATCATAGTGAATGGTACAAAGCTTGATAGTCTTTTGTTGACATCCCCAATACAAACCTCTGCTAAGCAGAACACCTCCCCAGAAAGCCCATCTGCTCAGCAATTGCCTCCATACCTCTCAGAATCAAATCACCTACTATTACCACTCTTTGCCATTTCTTAGTTTTCCCTGTTGTTACATGAGGAGTAGATGGGGCTAACTTCCTCAGCTCCAGCATCTCTCCTGATGTGATGGGTCTTTTCTCATCAGTCTGCAGGGCAGAGAAGCCTACAAGGGCACCTCAGGCTTTGGGGGAATTCTCTTTCTCTTGTAGGTCCTTCCAGTTGCAAGCTTTTATTGTTCTGCATTTTTGTCCCTCTTCCCTTCTATACATGCCAGTGGGGTAGGTTTAGGTTGTTTGGTTGTGGGCTGTGGGTTCACTGTCTGATGCTACACATCATTCCCACCACCTCCTGCAGCTCAGCCACCTGCTGCAGGAGGTCCTCACCCTGGGCACACCTTATGCAGGTAGATCTCCTCCCTGTCCCTGATACACAAGAAAGACCTAGTGCCATGCCATGCTCTGACACACCATGGCCACACTGTGCTGTACTGTGCTCCTGGCCACAGTGCTCCCTGGGGCTGCCCTCTGGGGGAGTGACAGGGAGTTGTCATGACTCCTCACCCTCCCCATGCCTTGTCACCTGCTCTTGTGTTCCTGGTGGGACTCAGTGTTCCACTCGCGTTTCCTCATCTCAGGAGAAATATCCCCAAAACACATGGATGGTTTCCAGTATGAAAGAAGGTCGGTAAGGTAACAGTAATGCTATATTAAAAACATTCGAGTAGTACCATATGCCATGCAATTAAAGAAAAAAAAATCCATCTATTTCTAAGAAGTTTGTAGGAAAAAAAACTGGAAATTTTGAGGAATTGAAATGATGCATCAAAAGCCAATGATAAAAACACTGACTAAATCTCTCAATTTTTATGCTTTAGGTGCCTGAAAGTTAACATTCTTAAAAAGGATTCCTATTAAAAGGTTTTCTATAAAAGCTCAATCTTATTTTTTGTTTTTAATTACTTTCAATACACAAAAATACTTCATTGCCTTCATTAAAATACCCTTTGAAATTGTACCCCATATAGCTTGATACTGAAGTGTAGTAGAAAGTGAATAGTCTAGAGCACTTGGCTCATAAAGAAGAATGAACACAGGTATTATAAAAGTAATACCTGCTGTAGGAGATCACACTGACATTTTTATTAGAATTATTTTCACTTTTCATAGGATTATATTCATTTTTCTAGGTTATGTGAGATGCTGAAAAGCACTGACTACAATTCTAATGAATTTTTCTTTAAGCTTCCATTGTAGAAATATGACATATTCAAAACATATATATGAATGCATTGTGCAGGGTTTTTTTTTCCTTTTTTTTTCTTTTTTCCTTTGACTTTGTTTCTATGACTAAAGTGCATCACTAGGTGAGCACCTTAACAGTAAGGGGAGTAAAAATAAATTAATCACCAATCATTATTCAGAGAAAGTTCCCATTTATTTCAAAGTTTTGAGGAAACTGGTAAGTGGTTGATCTATGAATGTCCTGCCTGCTGAGCTCCTGCTGAGAAAAGGTCAGTGTCATTCATTGTGGCATTTTTCTTTTCTGCTGTTTGTGCTCCA
The DNA here is from genome assembly GCA_013397375.1 of Toxostoma redivivum. Classification (NCBI taxonomy): domain Eukaryota; kingdom Metazoa; phylum Chordata; class Aves; order Passeriformes; family Mimidae; genus Toxostoma; species Toxostoma redivivum. The sequence continues at coordinate 122,152 of VXBI01008668.1, read as the reverse complement.
TTTCTGTTAGTCAGCAATTCCATACTATGATAATTATTTTCTTACTCTAGGCTGCTTGCTGGACTTTGCCCCTAAACTGAATGTCTTGTATGGCATGAATAAACATTAGATCACAAATTTCAGTAGAACAAATAGAAACAAGTTCCACCAAATCCCAGGATTAAATGAAAGGATGGGGCTGATGTTTAATCAGTAGCCCCTGTACCACTCCACTGATATTAACCATCTGTTTTGGTGGTAAATCAAGCAGAAATTAAGACAAGTTTCTAGGCTTAGATGAGGTCTAGTGGCCAGTGATCTTTGCAAGCAGCAATACCACCATATCTGATGAGCCACAGTCTTACAATACATTCAGAAATAACAAGACATTTTAAATTCTTGTACATTTATTTTATCATCATAAGAAATAAATTAATGATCTGCTGGCACCCTAAAATTTAATAAAGAACTGAATGTGGTTAATTGATTAGAAGGACATTCAAGAAGATAAACCAAGAAAATTTGGCATAATACATTGTTATGAAAAAAGAAAAAAATTTAGATGAGCACCTAGGAGAGCATAGTGTGGTTGGAGTCTTCTTTATTGTGTTTCATGTTAAAAAACACAAGCTCCATTTTCTGCCCACTACTCTAGCACATATCACAATCATCTTTAGTCCACAACCCATGGTTCAAAATCCTCATTTTACTTTTCCCCAGTTATCTTTACCAAGAAATGTAGTTGCTACACACAGTTCATGGCAAAGTCTAACCACATCAAGAAATTTGAGGTTTTATTAGTTGGGGAAATAATTTAACATTAACACTTTGTCCTGCTTAAGTTATCCTCTTGGAGCTCATTGTAATTTCCAAACTAAATTTAAGAATGTTTGGGGGTTTTTTGCTTAAATTTCAACTAGATGAGTGGTACTGATCATTCTTTTACACAACAGTTTAGTGCCTGAAAAATTCATAAAAGAAGTACATATAATACAATGCATAAATATAGTTCAAATAGGTTTTATAACATATATGCTTTTGTTTACATGTATATGTTATTTAAAAAGTATTGCAATAAAAAACAACACCTTATTGCCATTAGCAGTGGGTGCAAAGTAAGGACCCTGGTCATATATTAGAAGAACTAAATTTGAATTATTATGTGAAAGCATATTTATTCAAATGAAGTGTTAAATGTGGAATCAGAGTGCATCAGGAACTCGTATAAAGCTCTCAAGCGTATAACTAACAAAAGGTAACTGAAATGAAATGCATTAAAAATCAAATGTTTTGTTGCATAAAAGGTGAACAGAATGAAAAATAGAATCTGCAAAATTTTTGAAAGGAAAAGCACAGATTGTTGTTGAAATAGAGATGGTGGTAATCTGATACTTTGGGACTACACAAACATCATACAATTGCCCTGGCCAAATTTTCAGCCCATAGCAGTTTTAATCTCTTGGAAATGTTTCACTGCTTTATACAGACTTTCAGGGTCACTACCTGTTTTTGAACTTGTGGTCTTAATGAGCCATATCTTTTACTATGGTCTTAACTTACTTTAGTTTAAAAAAAATTCTAAGAAGCTATGGAGTTGCCTTTGAACTATAATTTGCTTTCTACAGAGAATAGAATTGCAGACCCTTCAGAAATATTCTTTCAAATATATCCAATCATATCCACCAGACAGAATAGTTTCCTCAGCTGCTCAGTTTTTAACCCAGTGCACTCTTGAATAGTTTTTCAGGGTTAAACCTCATCCTTACCTAATACTTATCAAAGGGGAAATGTCTGTTTCAGACGTTTTCTTCTGAAGGAACACAGTGAAGACAAGCAAACAACAATATGTTAATAACAGGAAGTAACAAGTGAGAATCTACTCATGGCAGCACATTCACAAAAATCTATCTCACTTTTCTTGGTTACTCTGCGGAATCAAAACTAGCAGTAAGACACTTCTCATTCAGATGCTATCTACATTTCTAACAAATTTCATTTTAAATTGAAAACAGAAATCAGTTTGTCTTCAATAGTAATTTTAGGTCTGTACCATAATTTTGAACATAATAAGATTCTTCAGGTAGAAGCTAAGACACAGACAGATGAGAGTAGGGGAGAGCACAGGTAATAGGAAACTTTGATCCTTTCTAAGGAAAAACAATAAATTATGAGCAACAGTAAGGTTTCCCAAGATTTACTTTAAAGAAAAAAATAGTATAAAATTGCCTTTCAGATTACAAGAATGTTTCCATGAAAATTTATAAATCTTTCACTAGATATGAGAGCAAACTACCTAAAGATGCAATAACTATTGTAACCATGTAGTGTTGTTCTGCTATTTTTTAAAATAGCATTTAGAATAGGAAATGCTTATGAAAATTTTCTTTAATGGCTTTAAAAAGTGAATTATTTGTTTCAACTTCTTTCAGAAGGTGATGTTTTCCCCTAGGTTATTGACCTAGAGAACAGATCTAGCTGTCATAATTTAGAGATTTATTAACATGACAATAAAGTAAGCATTTGCATTTGTAAAAATCACAACTAGGATGCAATTATTTTTGTTCAAAATATGTGGAAGTTATTAGCATTGCTCAGATGACTTTATGGAAATTTTTAGTATGCGCTGAATTTAATGAAAACATGAGTATTTACAAGAGAAATAAAGATTTTGAGTTGTTTGGGAACAGGTCCTTGTCAGTAAGCAATTTTTCAATTAAAACTGATAAATGAAGCATAAAAAGTATCTAATGATAATGAAGATGATAATTCTACTAATAAGAAAGACAAATACTTCATAGTGAATAAAGAAGTCTCTTAGATGTTTTCCTAGAGAACTGTAGTCCAAATAAATGTAGGGGAACTAACTAACATGCACATCTTCAGAAAAAAAAAATTGAATGCTTTCCTTCTGCATATGTAGAAGATAAGTTAGAACTGATTATATTATTTATATTTAAATATCAAAGCTAATTAAAACAAAAGAGTGTAAGTATACACATGCATACAAAAATAGGACAAGAGATTTTAAAGATAGTGCTGTAATTTTAAGAATGTTCAATTTAATTGGGAATATGCGCCTTATTTTGAAAAGAAGTTGAATTAATTTGCCTACATTTAGCATGATTTAGCAAGGCCCAGACATGGATTTGGCAGGCACTATACAATACTTATGGAAGACCCTCTAAACCCTGAAACTGTAAAAAAGCCAGACTCTATCAAAGGGAGTCCTGTAATCTCACATGCCTATGTATGAGAAATTTATAGAAGCTCATAGGTTGAGGTTTCACTTTTGGTAGAAAAAATATAATTGTTTGGCTTATTTGAATGTGGATGACTGTATATGTGTGGTCAGAGAGACATCTAGTGAATTAGCTTGGAGAATTATTTCTCACAAGTTTGAGTTTTGCCCTGTTCTCAGGGTGATAAGGAGAAAGTTCCCAAGGTGATAAACATGGTCAAAAACAGGTTGGAATTCATGAAAAACAAGTTGGAAAAATAAGAAGGAATTCACAACAAGGACGGACACCTGGTGTTTTTTCCGTGGGACACATCCTGGGAGATGTTTATCCCTGTGGACCAATGAACTACAGTTCTGTTCCGTGCATCGGAACATGCTTTAAATATGAACTCTCGGTTCAATAAAATCGGCTTCTTTTCCCAAAAGGAGTCCGTGTGCTTTGCTGTTCTTTTTGTCTTTTTTTCCTTTCATTTAGGTCCGATACCACATATATGGAGTATGTGTGATGTCCTGTACAGTTAATGGAGATCTGGAGATCCGCTCAGTTGCTTGTCTGGCTTCTGCAAAAGTATGGATCTTCCAAAAGTTCCATAGTAATTCCACCACTCTTCTGTGCATGTTTCAGATGCCACATGGAATCTCAGATAACACTAGTTGAATATATTTAGGCAAACCAAATGAGCTTTTGGTCAATACTGACAGTGGAATTTGGAGAATTAATCATCTGTCTGAGAGTAGGATGCAGTAACTTACTTCAGTGTGGGGTCTAATGCTCTCCAAGATACAGGTAGCCCTTTCAGACATCTACCAGAGCTGCAAAGCATGACCGAAGACCTGGCAGGCAGCTGCTTCCTTCAGACAGAGCTGTAGTGTAAGTCTGACACTTTAAATACTGAAGGCCTGTGTTTATTATGACTGATCTGACCTCCAAATGTGAAATATATTTAATCAAGACCAATGCCACGTGTTAACCATTTATTGACATTGAGTGGGCTTCAGATGTCTAAATGTAGATGTTTGATAGCCTTTTAGAAGCATCAGGATATGCTCCCTGGTTGCTATCTGCCTCTTCAGATGAGCACAGATCTACTAGTCCTCTCTGAATATCACTAATATGTCAAATAATTTGAAATGAGCATTTATTCTCTACACATGATAGTCTGCTGATGGGAATGAGAGGTTACCAGGCAGAGGCCACACGACACTTCTTGTTGCCTCAGCCAACTGGAAGAGGGAGTTCTACTGACATGTCACAGTTCTGTTCCCCCACTGGGCAACACCCAACAGCCTTTGTAAGCAAAACTCTCAGTATCTCTCCTTTGCATATGAAGTGGCTGTCCTAAGGGTTTATGATGGCAGCAACATTTGACTAACGACTCATTCCATTTCTCAAAAAGTATGAATTTGTCATGTGAAAACCTCCATGGCAGAGGACAATTATGCAATCTCATCTTGTAGACAAATTGTTGAGGTTGATCCTGTCCTCTCCTGAGCAGGGATGGTTCTTTCATAAGATTTGTGCCTTCTACTGTGTAGGAGAATTCCTTCGTGAAATCCAGTTTAACTGATGGCAAAATTAAGCTGGTAAAGTTAAGATTAATGAATTATCAATTGATTGTTCTATTTTTCTTAGTTAAATATTTAGTACGAAGCCAGGTATATTTATCAGCAGTAATTTTGAAAATTTATTTTTATTGCTTTGATGAACTCCATTATTCATGAATGTATGGTGGTTAAAGTCTTTTTGAATGCAACCAGACTCATAGTAAGTAATTCTGCCCAGCTGCACCCTCCACCCTGATGTCTGAGCTGGAACACAGTGGGATGTATTTTGTGCCAAATTTCTATGCTCTTAATGCAACACATAGTTGACATAACCTATGGTTGTATTTGCTTAAAAGTATTACCATATATTTTAAGATGGGGAAACTACATTCTAAATTTTGCCACAGTGTTTTGCCACAATGTCTTGATTTGAAACACAAATGTCTGCTAAGGAAGGCAGGAGCCTCCCCTGGAATGGAAAATGCAAACCCTCTCTCTCTGAATTTTTAAAAAAAAGGTGTTCTCAGGCAAAGATATGAGAATAGGAATAACAGTTCTTTAGTAGTATGTATAATAGAGCAAACAAACAGCAACTGCAGCATTAGCAACAAGCATAACAGGAACCCAGGGCCAGCCTTCCCAGCCACAGGTGCTTTCCCTTGGTGCAGTTCCAGGCACAGCCAGCAGGGGCGCTGCTGGCTCACGGCAGGCAGGGCAGGTGCGATGATTCCCCCGCAGCTGCAGGGGGCGCTGTGGGGCGAACGGAAATGGCGGCTTGGCTGAGATGGGAAGGGGTGGGAGGCAGGCTTCACTTCACAAACCGCGCTGGGGGAGTCGATCCCGGTGCCCCAGCAGGACTCTCAGAAGCAGCAAGCTTCTCCCAGCAGCAGCTCCCATCGTACTCCTGCGAGAGAGGGAGAGCAGCTGCCCAAGCCCCGTCCTTTACCTGCCCAGTTCTCACGGTATCTCTGCCCCTCCAAGAGAAACTCCCAGATATGAGAAGTGCAACCAGATGCCCTCTGCCCCTGAGCTTGGCCATTTTTGTTTTTCTTAAGTACCCAGTTGTTAGTGTTTGCTAGCAACCCATGGGAAAAAAAGCTTTAAGTAAAATGAAACAAAAGGAAAGAAACCTAACCCCCAACACAAAATTTTCCAGTTTCAAATTCAAGCATTTAACCCCAACCTTGAAGCGGTTTCCAAAAATATTTAAGATTTTATCACAGTTAATGGATAATGGATTTTATCATAATTAATGGCAGTTTTTTAAGTGATTGAGCTTTTCAGGACCTACTTATTACTGGGGATTGATATTAGTTTCTTGAAATATATAAATTATTTTCCTCAATTCATAGAAAATAAAAATTATAAATACATAGATAGATAGATAGATAGATAGATAGATAAAAGTAGCCAAACACTAAATTCTCCTCTTGGGTATTTTGAAAAATCTGTCTATAATTTTGCAAAGAAAACAGCAGTGACATAAAAGAAATTAGAAAAACAAAGAATCACTTAATTTTCTTTCTTAGAATAAAGTTGTAGAACTAAGTTTAAAGACACTAGTATTGTGGATTTCTTCCTTTTATTGTTTTTAGTCAATTTTAAGTCGCTTTTAATAGTTCATGGTCTGTAGAACTCAAAATGGTGTGATAAATAGAAATATTCTATTCCTGGTTGTGTAAGCATAGATGAGAACATACCAAAAACCTTATTTTACACAACTTCTAGGTATGCTGAAGTCATGCAATAGAATACGAACAGTTTCTTTCATTTTGTATGGCATAACAGTTTCCTTCATTGTGTGTGTCTTACATATCCTTCAAAAATTTAATTAGGTACTTGATTTGATAGTTTATTCCGTAAAGAGCACCATTGGCAGATTTTTCTTACTTGATTTTATCTTTTGTTAAAAAGAGTAGGCTCATTTTTAGCCATTAACTTAGTACAGAAAAGGACCATGATAATGAAAGACCCATTTAAAGCATAGTAATGCCTGCCTGATATATCCCCTGAAGTCATCTGTGACAATTAAGCATTGAGTGAGGACATTTTTGTTGAATATCTGAAGTGAACAATAATGGATCTGGCAATATTTCTATCAGTGGCATGGAAGCAAATATAAAATCATTGTTGACGAAATATGCAGATAGCACAAGGATTGATGGAGCATAAGACAATGAACCATACAGGGCAGTCACACAGAGTGAACTGGGTCACTGCTTAAGCTGAGTTCACTAAAACAAACCACGATTTCCATCTGACAAACACAAGTCTGTCTAGAAGACAGGAACTCAGGTCATGCTTACCCATTCAAGGAACAGTATTCTGGCTGGATAGCGCATAGGAAAAAATGTGGGGGTCATGGTATACAAATAATTGAATTAGATACTACTGTGATGATGTGGTACAACTGTATAATGCATCTTACTAGAAGTTTCATCTATAAGGTTCAAGAAAATACACAAAAAAATCCCATTATATGATGTTACTAGTGTGAAGAAAGCAGTCTTCTGAGCGGGTACTGAATGTGTCCAGTTTATCAGTAAGAAACTAAACTATGTTGTCTTTATTTATGAGTCTCTTGGATGAAAATGCTAAATTCTCACAGCCTCTTTATTATTCTAAAGCATGACAAGAATTGATTTCTGCTTCTGAAATGGAACAAAGCAAAAAATTGTACAGCTAATCATTTTCAGACATGTTGGCAGAGGTGATTTTGACATAATTAGTTATTGGGGTTCAGTAAAGGGTAACAGTGTGAGTGCAATTGTTTAAAACAGATAAGGTTAGAAAAAATATTGCAACAATCACATATTATCTAAAATAATGTATGGAAACCATTATTTAAATTACTGTGGATCTGACAGACTATGCATCTTAATATTTTCAAACTTCTTTATAAATGTTGTTGAAATCAATGAGACTGAATAAGATAAAATCACATTTGAAAAGGGAAAAATGTAAAAACTCGACATGGAGGGAGAATAAATTTAATAAAGGATTTTTATAAAGGATTTTGAGTTTACAGAATTTTTAAAGGATAATTTTAAATTTAATTGAACATTTCTAAGCAGATTTATAAATGAAGAGTTCAAGAAACATATTTCATATCTTAGTTTGCTTTTGTTGTACAAATTTCAGACTAGTTTAACAAGAGCGAGAATACAGACAAGTGATTTAAGAGAAAGTGTTAAAATGATACATTCTGATACCTTTGAAAAATTCTTGTAAAATAAAAACATTTTCAAAGATTTTGACTTTCTATTAGAAATATGTTATATAGACCATTACTGACCTGTGCTAGTTACAGTTCACTATGAATTGTAGCCCAAATTATTCGTTCTTTTTCACATATGTATATGTAGTGACACCTAAATTTTGGAAGAGCAATGAATGATAAAATAAACATGATTTGTTACACAACACGTGACAGGTTGACTATAAGAGTGCAGGAGTGTTTCAGGTGGACACGGTGGAACATGTAACTATGCCTTCATGGCATCTCTAAGGAGGCAAATCTTAAGTTATCACACATTTTCTTTTTATAGAAAAAAATTACTTTTTAATTAGTTCAAACTGGTGAATGCAAAGCTACTCAGGCCTGTAATGCTGCACTGATGTACAAGAAATTATGGGGAAAGACCGAAAGTTTCTTTTAAAAATATGTACAATTTTGACAATTTAAAGCCACTTAATATTTGAAGATACAGAAGGAAAGTAAGATCCTCTTTAAAAGATATTCACCATAAGTATAAGGTCCAGGTTCACTTTAAAATGTTATGGAATGGAGATTTAATTGCAAGAACAATGATTTATTTAGTACTGGATCTATCTGCATTCTAATGAAACACTTGTGATAAAATAGATATTATATGGGAATGAGAGCAGAATAGGACCCAAAATTTAAATGTTAGCATATATATTTTCATTCTAGACAATAGCATAAGTTATTTTAAACTGTCTTATTAGAAAGTCATTCAGTTATGCTGGTAGTCAGAGAACTATTTAAATTTTTCAGTTTAAAATAGAAATCAAAAATGTCTGCTTATCAGAAGCTCTGTGAAAGAAATCAAGGCTCATTATTTGCTTTTGAAATTAAACATCCAATGATATAAGTAGAAAGCAAAATATAACGCAAGGGCTTGTTGAGTGCACACAGCTCACCAATCAGTTCAAACATTAGATTTGATATCAAGATTCTTTTGAACTATCACTTACAATTTCTTCACAGAAAAAAGCAAGTAGTTTTAAGGAAAAAAATATATTAATAGTTCTTTCATAAAAGCCTCATTTGGGGAAATGTCATCACAGTTCTAAGTATCTTCTAAGTATCCTCAACATGAGTATAATGTTTGCAAATATGGTCTTTGGAACTGTATGTTTTTACAAGATATGACATCAGGCTCATAGGTAAATGAAATTCCTTAACTCTAATGGCATAATATAAAGTGATGAGAAAAGGGTGGAGGGAAAGGTTGTCAAATCTTCAGAGTGTTCTCTCTATTATGAAAGAGAAAATGACATGTACTGAAATTGTACTGAATTACATAGTCACACTTTCTATCTCTTTTGTTGTTGAAATCTCCTGCCTGTGTTTAACATAAAATTTTTGCAAGCATTATACAGAATGCAATGACAAAATGAAGTCCAGGTTAGTCTTGAACTCTTGTGAAGAGACAGGGAAACACTGCTGACTCCATCAATACCCCGTCAGTCCTGCTGTATCATTAGGCATTAAGTCCAAATCTATGTTCTTGAAGTTAGAAGTTATATTCTTCACTTCAGTAAGTGTACTGCTGAGGAACGAAAAACAGATGGCAAGAAAAAAGGAAAATGTTCCTTTCCATTTGCCAGGAACCTCATAATTGTTATTATATTGACTGTGAATGAGCACAGAATGATTAATGTTGTCATGGCTGACACCTTCAACATAATGAGTTCTTTTTTTCATGTATGGTCATCCTTTACTTAATAGCAAAACATTCATTAACCACCAAGCTTGATCTGAGTCTAGATCTGACACCAAATACTAAATCTTTCAATAGCAGCTGGGAGTTTGTAATCACTTGTTCTTATGCTTGTCCATTTCTGCCTAACAACATCTAGACTTAAATTGTGAAATCTGTCCATTTTGTTGCAATGTTAATCCTGTGAAGGTCTGTCCTGGTTTACAATTCAAAATGTATTCTATCACCATCTGTTGAAACATGAGAAGGGCTGATCCTTATCTCTGTGGGAGATATCTTCTGTTAATGGGCCATTAAGCCCCACTGCTTGACTGATAAAATTACATCATCCCATTGGGAGATGATCCAGCCACGGGGAGGAGCCATGTCTTTCCTACCTAAATAAAAACCGAGATTTGAAACAGCAAAGCAGCCTTTTCCCCTGGATTCCAGAGGAGAAAACCAGGCTTTTCCACATCATCGCTGAACCTTCAGAAAAAAACTGCACCTTCTACAGGAGCACTTCTTCAACAGAACCATATCCGTCATCCAGGAGGACTGCAGCCACCATTTAATGGGACTGCACCAACACCCGGATTGACAGGGTGTCAGGTTGTATTCTGACACTGTCAGTGGTCTTATTTTGCATTATTGCATGCATTCTATTTTTTTCTATTAAAATTGTATTACTGACTTGAAGTCTCACTGGTTTTGCTTTTTCAAACCAGTACAAGGTCTCAGTGGACTCTGGCAATTTTCTGCGGATACCAAGAATTCAGTTTCTTCCATATCCATAGTGAAATGGTATTTAACATGCCACGCTACAAGCAGAAATTAGCAGAGTGTGAGCCAAAGGGTACCTGGAATAGGTTTTAATTCATGCCAAACATAGGAAAAGAATTATGAAACATAGAAGAACAAGAAAAATATTTTATTTTTTCCAACTTCATTTTTTAAAATTTCTCTGTTTGAGAATAAAATATATTTATACTAATGGCTGATTTACTAATCTTCTGGCAATGGCTAAGAAGTCTGAGTTGATTACATTTTAACCTTAGAGAACTCCTAAAGTTAATTGCCTGTGCTGCTTTATTAGAGGATCTCTGAAAGTATTTTTATAAAACTGAAATGAGTAGAAGCACAACTGAATTCACTCACTGGAGACATAATTTCAACATCCAGCTGTGTCAGTAGTTTCTTCTGAGCTTTTTAAAAGATCATTTTTTCTTTTTGGTAACTGTTTTCACGTATTAAATATCTGGAATCCAAAGGAAAAAAATAATGATGCATGAGTTAGATGATTACTATGTACTAAGCCAGAAGGAGAAAAAACCGAGAGGAAATGTCAGTCCTCTATATAGCTGAACAAGCCTTGGACTCAGCAATGAAATTAACCCTAGTTCCAAGGACCCTCCATTCTTTACATTTTTCCCTGTGAATTCATAATATTGATACATCTTTTAAAACCTTTAAACCTCTCCTGCCATAGAAAACCATTCTTATTAAAAAATAGTCTAAAGTGAAATTAGTCCAAGCACATTTTTGAAACAGTGTCATTAGAGATGAGGTTAACTCTAAAGTTAAAGGTAATCCTGGGATTGCAAAACTACAACTAATCCTGTTTTCCTATGAGTTGTTAATATCTCTCATGTTCTTTGAAGTCCTATAATGTTCAACCAAAGTTAAAATAGCTCAACAGTGTCAAACAAGTTTCTTACTTCAAGAAACTGTCCAGGTTTTTTAATCTATCCTCTTAGGATGAGCTATCTGCCTTCCTCATTAGTTCCTCTTCATTAGCAGTAACATATGGTGCAAGTCCTGTATCTTGAAAGTCTATCATAGGAATGCCAACAGAAATCTTATATCTGCATCCCCTCTGACCTTCTTTTTATATATTGGTTGTACCTGAATAAAGATATGCAAGATTCATGTGAGTCACTATGAATATACAATTACTTTGAAGACATAATGCACAGGTGTAAATACTTCTCTGAGCTGTAAACTGTAATTGCAGATTCTAAAATCAGCCTTATAGTATTAATTTATATTGATTTTTTTATAGGTGATGATACTTTTGAAAGACTTTGTTCCACTATACTTTAGCCTAATTTTTGACTGGATGTGAATAACTTCCATTTATAGGACATAGTAACGTATCTCAGCAAGACATCTCAAGGTGCTTTAAAAGAGATGTACAATAATTAATAACACAGCTTGCAGTGCCAAGCTAATGATGGGAAGCAAAGAGAAAAACAAGTCAGTTTTCAGTTTTGATTTAAAGCACTCTGACATTCTTGGCATTTCTTGGCAGAGAGTATTAAACCAAGGTTTTTCGATATCTTAAACAGCAGCAGCCAATACAGCATGTAGTGAGATACTAGCAGGACAAGTACAGCACCTTGATATGACCTATTAGTGAAATGACTGCGTTTTGAAAGAAAATTATATGGGAAGGGTTTTGGTGGATTTTGGTTTTGGATGGTTGCTGGGCAGGATTTTTTTTTCTATCTGAGACTGTGTAATTCTTAAAAACGGACCACTACATCAAGATTGTTTGGTAATTAGTAAGACAAACTTCTGTCACATTTTTGAAGATAGAATTTGAGTTACATGCTACAGATATCCAGTCTGAATACTATAAACATTATTTTGTTTTGTTCAAGCATGGAGGATGTGTTTGTCTGCGCATGGCACAAGTGTGTGAAGAAAAGGGATTTTAAAATAACTCTAAAGAATCCTGTCTACCTTCAGCATTGTATATTACAGTCTTCTCAATATATTGAATATTTTGAAATGCTTCATGGACACTTTATCACAAACATAAAGTGTTTCTGATGCAAATCAATGAGAAGAATCAATACAAGAGTAGACATTTCCCGAAAATTTCACTAACAGAGAAACTTATGAAAGTAACTGTCCAGAGATTGTTGACTCTTCCTATTGACTACATTTACTGTATGCAAAAACCTCAGACTTATGAGGCATCTGAAATTATGGCATTTGATATGATGGCACTACTATATATCTAATCCCATGCGCTATCCCTAATAGTATATAATAATAAATAGTCAGATAAATATTATAATGAGCAGTCTATATCAGATGCACCATCTCAGCTTCTGAAGGTGGTGGTTTTTATATGAACATCTGAATCATAAAATTTGATAGCCATTTCTCCTTTTATAATAATTAAAACTCCACATCATCTCATGCATTTTACATGATTCATGTTTTTGTCATTTGCATTTTTTGCAATGTGTTAATTTAATTACAATTGGAGTGGAAAAAAACACTATCTTGATTTGCTTTCAGTCTGTCAAATTAACCTTAATGCAATCTTTCTAAGCAATGACATCATGAATTACTATTCTTTCTTTATTTATAAACACATCATTCATAATTCTATCATCTTTCTAATGCATTTTCCCACATCCATCACTCATCTTTCTAATGTATTTCCCCACATCCATCACTTCTTCTAGATGCTTATTTATATTCTCAGGAGACACCTGATACATTAATTTATTCTTCTTTCCCTCTTCTGTAACTTTTTTCAGTTTAGGATATCTTCTGTGAATTTAGACCAGAATTTCTTTGATTTTCAAGACACAAGTCCAACATGAAACTATGGAGTGCAAAACCTATGTTTTTTTTTTCCTCTTTATAATAATTTTTAATCCTGTGATGTATTGATCTCACCTGACAACTAAGTCCCCACTCAATCACTTGCTTACTCCCTCTCAGTGAGCTACTGGAGACAATAAAGAAGACAAAAGTGAGAAAAACTTGCAGATCAAAGTAAAGATGGCATAACACGTAAAGCATGTTTCGAGCAAAGCAAAATGAAGAATTAATTCCTTGTGTTCTGTTGGCATGGAGATGTCCAGCAAGTTCATGGGAAGAAAGATCTCATTACATGTTGGATCTTCTTGGGAAGACAAATAATATAACCACAAGCTACCCCTATTATCTTTTTCCTGAACTTTTATTGCTGAACACATCATATGTTATTGCATATGTCACATGCTTTTGTTCAGTTGGGGCCAATTGTTCTGAGTTTGTCCTTTTCCAAATTCTTGGTCACTCCTCCAGCCTATTCACTGGGGTGACAGGGTGGAAGAAGTTCAAATAACTAAAAAAACCCCCTCAATTCTATGGAAGAAGTGTTCAGCCACAGTCAAAACAATGTTTTTTAATCACATATCTGAAATGCAGCACCATATGGACTGCTATGAAGAAAATGAAATCTGTTCCTGCCAAAGCCTTTCTTGGGTTTATGGCCTCTGCCCTACTCTGTTCAGAAGATTATGTAGGATGACTCTAAGACCCTTTTCTCGAATTGCAAAAATTAATTAACAACATAGCTCACTATATATGTGACTATAGCTGCTTCTCCTCTTTATATCTGCTTCGTGTATAAAATACTGAATTGCACTCATCATTCAATTTTTCAAACTTCTGAGCTCCTTCCAAAAATATTTACTAGCATTTTAGTTTTCACTACTCTAATTGTGTCAGTAAACCTTGTTGCCTTGTTTTTGGATTTTTTTTTTCCCCTCCCTTTTCCATGAACTTTATAAACATTAACAATTTCATACTACTTTTTGGACAACTTCATTGTATCTTATCTCCACTAAAAAAGCATAAATTAACTTCTCTCTTTTTTTTACCTTTCAAATATATTTTACTTATTGAAATACATTTGCCCTTTTATGTGACTGTTCATTTACTTAACTTGGTAATGAGACAGCTAGTTTTTATTGGTTTTGTTGGGTTTTGTTTGTTTGTTTGTTTTTTCACAGATTTACATACAGTATGGCTGTATCTGCTCTTACATATTGTCTTCAGCATATCTTGTGGTATTCTTGTTCAGGCCATTTTGAACTATACCACAGCTCTTAGACAGCCTGAAAACCTAAAGTTCATCCTCTGTAGGCAGCAATAAGGGAGGAGAGCACACAAAAATTCTTGGTACTGTGATCTCTCCCCAGCAGTAAGTGCAACTGTGACCATGCCATCTGGTCATGCACCTCCAAAGTGCCTTCTAAGTTCAGCTTTTATGGGACTCTGATACACCGTGCACAAGGTCCTAGAAAACTAGAAGTGCTTCTAGATAAGTAATACAAGAACACTGAATGGATCATTTTTCTTCCTTCTCTTGACAACTTCCTAAAAGGTGTCTGAGGCACCAATTATTTGCGAAAATTTTATTCTCCAAATAGACTATACATATAAGCAAAAAACCTGTATTTATATTCCTGCTATGATTTCAAACATTTTATCTGAAAGTTGATTTCAGATTTGGGGTTGTTCTCTGATTCTTGTGTCTTGTATTTTATCTCTGATTCTATTACCTGCTGCATTTCCTCTCCCCTATGGTTCCTTAGATTAGGCAAGGCCTTTTTTGAAAAGTTTTATTGAGATTAGGGTCTTCCATTCTTCCATGGAAGAATACTCACAGTGAGAGACACCACATTTATATGTTGAGTCATTTTAAATCTGTCTTCTTTTAGAAGTATTATGTAAACAATCTCTGGTCTAGGCAATGTCCATTTTAAGTTTGTTTTAAAGATGCCACTATTGATATAATTGAGAAAGTTTTTGAGACTTATCTTCATAAAGATGTATCTTCAGCTTTAAGGGATATGATTTGATATAATTTGATATGATTTAAGGGATATGATTCAGCTCTTTGTGTAGATCCTACGTCTACGTGTGGTTGAAGAAAATTTTATTCCAAACCATTTTTGCTGTATGGCTTGTCTCACATGCCTTAATATTTAAGTTTAAAAGTTTATTCTCTTTCCACTTAATTTTATATGCACTTTTTCATATTTTGAATGATCTTTTTTTCCTTCTGCAAGACTATGTGTTGATGTTCAGTTTGTTTGTTTTTATATTTGACTCTCCCTATTTTGTTGTTTAGTGATACACTCTTGTTCAAATTCTCCAACATGCTGAATTTAAAATTAGTTATTACTACAGTGTAATTTTATGGGTAAAACTTATCCTTTGCACAATGAAACTGACTTTGAATACTTTATGGCTATTAGCACACTGAACATTGGATTCATCCTTCTATTGTTAAGAGTTAGATCAAGACGTGCTTTTCCTCTTGCTAATCCACTAGTGAGTTGTTCAAAGAAGCATGGTCCTTAAATGTCCAGGTTCTTTAGCAGTAGTGTTTTTCTCTCTATACAGGTCAACAGGTAAGGATTGTCTTCTGTATTTCTGTGGGTTTTACGACACAAGAGTAGAGAAAAAAAAAATCTATCCCTCATACCAATAGCCATAATTCAAGCACTGTAGTGTTGCAACACAATTTTAGTTATAAAGGTGATATTCACCTCATTACCTCTGTTGTATGTTTATAATGCATTCTGAGCCAGCCGTCTTCCTTCCTTCTAATGGCAACAATGAGAAAAATATATAGTTCCCAAGAATTCTTCACCTTCCTTGAAATGGGAAGACAGGTTTTGTGAAGTTTTTACTGTCTCTCTATTGTATCATAGATTGCATAGATTAATAGTTTGGATTTTCTAGTTCTAAATTTTAACCTCGGATTTAGGTATCTGAATTTAGGAGACAGACATCCCTTCACTGGAGAATAAGTTTTCTCACTACAGTCACATTGATTACTAGGAGTCATTAATAGTTTACAACAAATGAGACATCAGTCATTCTGGCCATAGTCCAACAATGTAATTAAGACCATGTTTAGCATTAATCAATGGAACTGACTTCAGAGAAACTACTCACAAACTTAATGTTAAGTAGGCATTTAAATATACAGGGAATCAAGTGTTAGAAAAAAGTAAAATCTGGACTTCAGAAATTCAGTAGACAGTATCAAGTAAATGAAAGAATGTAGCACAACTACATATTAAAAGACAAGTGGATTAGAGTTTAAAATTTAAAAAAACCAACCACCTCCCTAGATTACACAGCATCAGATTCAATGTTGGAAATAATTGTTTAAAATGCTCAAGGATAAATAATTGCTGTTGCAAAATTAGAAAAATAGACAGATCTAATGGGATCTTCAGGGAAGCTATGCAAAGGCAAAAGTCTATGTCTCATGCTGCATGATAAAAGGGACACTGAGAGGATATCTGTGAGAAATGACCCCCACTCTTTAACTGAATTTTAAAAAGTTTAATAAAAGACAATAGGGGACAACATCAATAAAGCAAAGGTAACAGCGCTGAGTGCATAGCCAGAGGTACCCCAGCTAACTATAGCAGCCCTTCTCATATACTCTTTCTATTGCATTGGTCAAATACACATTCATTAATGATTATACATATTCAAACATTTCTTTGAGCTCTCCTCTGTTTGGCCTCTCCTCTGGTCTGCCCTTTTAGAGTGTGTGCAGTAATTTTGGATGTGTTCTTGAGTGTTATGTGTCACCTCCTCATAATGGCCCCTGTTCCATGGTTTCAGCTGGTGACAGTTAACAAAGTGTCAGTAGTAGGGATCCTCATCATTAGTGTTCCTCAAATGTTATCAGACCATGCAGATGGTTTAGCTATTTCAGCCATTGAGAGTTAAACACAAGTACTCTAACTCAACATCAGCTACTTCACAAATGTGTCTGAGTAATTTTAATTTTTGTCAGTTAGTTATAAAAAGAAAAGCATTATTTCACAACTATAGCTACTTCTGCAAAAGTTAACATTTTATTATAATGCATAGCACATAGCATCCACTTTAGTATTTGCAAAAGCCAAAACTATAATGTGCTTATCATAATATCTTTGAATGAGTAGTAGATGGAGACTCACAAGGTGCTGCCTTTGTTAAAAAAAAAAAACAAAACACATGGAATCCTGGTGGAAACAAAACCGTATGGGAGCAAGCAATGAGTCCTTGCAGCACATAAAGACAAAAGCATCCTAGGATGCATAATAAAAAGCTTTTCCAACAGTTGAAGGAGGATTCTTCCTCTCTAGTCAGCGCTGGTGGCACCAGACTTCGACTGCCGTGTCCATAGTTTGGTTCCCCAGTACAGCGAAAACATTGAAAAACTGGAGAACATCCATTGCAGTAATACCAAGATAATCATCAGGTTTTGGAGCAACAATAATATGAGGGGAGGCTGAGGAAAAGGGATATGTTTATCCTGAAATAGAGAAGGCTCAGAGGCAGACTGTTATTGCTGTCTACAGCTTATTAAAGAGAGAGTATAGAGAAGTTAGACACAGATCATACTGAGGAAGAATTATAAACAACAAAATCAAGTTAGAACAGGGAAAATCTGTATCAGATTTTTTTTTTCACCATGTGAGTCATCAAAGAGGGGAAAAAGCATCTAGAGAGTATGAAGAATCTCCATCTTTAGAGATATTTAACACTCAAATGGATGAAACCATAAGCAATCTCTGTAACTGTGACACAGCTCTTCTTGAGCAAGGAGTCTGTCTAGATGACCTTCAAAATTTCTGTTCAAACCTCAATTATTTTGAATGTATCCTACAAGCAAAACCGACGTTATGATTTTGAAGTAGTAGTTAACTAGAAATCTTCAGATTAATAGTTCATGACTGGACATAGAGTATTTCTTGACCATGTAGTTATCACTGTTCAAGAAAACCAGATATCGCTATATTGGCTTCCTTTGTAGTACCAGCTACCCAAAAAGACTCTAAATAGATGGGAAGAATTGACATTAAGGTATATATATAAGGTATATATATATAAGGTATATATAAATCTTTCCATGGGAGTCCTATGAGCAGCCAGTAGGTAGAATGAACATTTTAAAAGTTGTGATATATTGGAGGGAGGAAAAGAAAAATGACATGACCTTCTCTTTGACCATGTAGATTTTACTGTAACAACTAAATCAACTGAGTTGTAGATGTACATTGATTGCATAAGACAGGGGATGAAATAAGGATATACCACTTGGAAAAATGTTAGCTCAAAAATTG
Source organism: Toxostoma redivivum (assembly GCA_013397375.1). NCBI lineage: Eukaryota > Metazoa > Chordata > Aves > Passeriformes > Mimidae > Toxostoma > Toxostoma redivivum. The sequence goes on along the minus strand of VXBI01008668.1, from coordinate 103,511 downwards.
AAGTAATTAGTAATCCTGTGCATCAGGATGTGAATACTGACAACAGAAATGGACACAAGACAAAAGAGATTGAACTGACACATGTATATATTTCTCCTTATGATTTAAGCACATAATCAAAATACCATGCAACAGACTTGCTTAATTCTGGGCATGAAGCCACATTAGATCTAATTCCAAATCTACCATCAGCATCTTCAGACTAAGCATTTTTACTGCTGCATTTTTACAGATGCATTTGCTAAGGGATGTCAGAGGGAAATTAAATAAAACTGTCCTTGGCAGTGACTAATATGCTATTGTTTCTGTTTTGGCATGACTCATTTTGGTTAGCCTTTTTTCATGTTATGTTGTTGTTTCAATAACCAAGAGATAAAGTAGTCTTGAAATTAAGTCTTGAAATTAAGACGTGAAGTGGCTAAAAAAGAGAACACCTCCATAAACTTGGGTCAAGATAAAGACAAATTCAAACGAAGCATTTGTGAGGAGCAACTTCTACCATCAAGTTAAGGATGCAGAAATATTATATTCCCCCACTTTTGTTTAACTGTGAAGGATTAGCAGAATGAGCACATAGAAAGCCACTTACAAGTTTCCTTTTTTCCTCAGAAACTGTGGCCATGTGCCCTTGTCACATTCTTTAATAAGATGTGCATGAAGATTTAGTTTATGAAAACTACAAAACATATACAGGAAGTGTGGGAAAATCACAGCTATGTGAGTCAACCTCAAGCACTATTGTTGCTCACTGTGCCTTGTGGTAGTCATAGTGATTAAAATTTTTGGGAAAAAACTTGATTATTTATGAGTACATATAATTAATGAGAGATTTTCTGAATTATTTTTTTCTGAATATTATATTTTCTGAAATATTTTTTTCTGAATTATTCCTGAGATTATTTCTGAATCATACCACATTAATTATGCTGCCTTTTGTAAGTACTATATTATTTGTATTTGTGAAGATTTAATAAGCAATTTAAGTTGATGTCAGAGTTGACACCTTTGTATTTGTATTCTTTTATCATTATATCCTAAAAAAATATTAATCAAAGCAAAAAGTGTTGGTTAAATTTAGCCTATTGATTACTCTTTTAAAAACGTAATTTTTCATTGATTTCATGTCCTTTTTTGGACATAACAATTTAATAATTAATTTTTAAGAGAGAGAAAAGACTTGAATATTTGACACTAACCTAGTCTTGCATAATAATTTCTAATATCTGAGTGTTCAGTTCAGATGGCATTTATTTTAAAATAACATAAAATTGGCTTAGAAGGAGTACTTCACTTCCTTGATTCAACATTACAGATCTGTGAGTTATTTCTCAGTAACTTGATACTGAGGATTTAGTTATCTGGCTAACTGGGCATAAACTGCTTAGCATTGTTAACATTTGACCTTAAATATTATGTTATGACATGGAAAGACTTTAAGGGAGAGGCATGTTGGAAAATAAGTCCCTTCCTGATATACTGTTTCTTGAATTAAGTTTCCTTCATTACTCTCTTAATATTGTGTTTCTTTTAAGTGAAATGGCTTTGTTTCTTGGTTTTTGTTGTTTGGGTATTCTTTCATGATGATTCAAGTTAAGGTGTTCACTTTAAAATCCCAAAGGTCTTTGTACCATAAGAAATAACACATTATAAAAATTACAGAACCATAGAATTGCTACATGGGCTGGAAGATATTATCAAAGAGGAGCAACTCCCCTGCTTAGAGCAAGGCCAGGTAAAGCAGGATGCCCAGGACCATATCTAGTCAGTTTATATTTCCATGGATGGCAAAAGGTGTTCTCAACGTCCTCTTTAGAAAGTAGCCATTTGTTAAAATTTCTTCAAAATTACTTCAGGAAAATATAAAAGCTTGAATTTCATAACATCAATTTATAATCAAATTCATAACTACTAATTTCTTCATGTATCTCCTTTTAAACAGGGGGAGAAAAAGGCTTTTTTGTTGTTTGTTTGGGGGTTTTTTTTGTTCGTTTGTTTGTTTATTTCATATGACCTTCTAAGATTCTAATAAAGGAAAATCCTCACTTTAAGAAGATTCATCTATTGCACAAATTATTTTGTTCTTCTCAGTTCCTCTCAGTTTTCCAACATACAATTTTAAAGAGAAAAGTAACAAAATTCTATTCAGAATTTAAAATCTAATGATACCTACACCATAGTACAAAGATAAAATCTCTGCACTTGTTCTGCTTACTTATTTCCTATTCTAGATTCAAGAATAGTGTTAGCCAACACTGTCTTAAGACTTCTCAGCTGTATAGACAAAACTGATGTTTTGGGTTTTATTAAATTCCAACTATTTTGAAAGTCTGAGGAAAGGTTTAGAAATCATGGATGGGAGTGAGGGCCTGACTCGCTTTGCCTAGTTCCTTTACCTTTGGGTGTTTACTGTTAAACATTGTCAGAGACTGAAATAGTTCGTGCCTCAAACATTGATATAAAGTTTTGCTCATTAGTAAAAAAAAATGTACAAAAAAGCTATGACCAAAGAAGCCTTCCTGAAGATGCCTGACTGGGACTTTGGATTGAAAGTCAATTTGCTGAGATTAAATAAAAGGGAAATCCATTCTTCAATCACCTGAAACAAACAAGTGAACAAGGAAAAGAATATGAGCCAAACACAGAAGCCATGCTAGGAATCATCTTTGGTTTGCTTTGGGGTGGAGGAGGCCATAGCCCATAGACCCATTTGCTGGGAGCAGGTTTGAACAGATTTCTCCCCCAGTCAAGCCTGGGGGAGGAAGTTTTGATGTGTTGTAACCTCTGCTCAGGGGCTGTGAACCCATCCTCCCCTACGCAAGCTGGCTATGGAACCCCAACCCCGGGAAGGTCGCATCCATGGGACATTTACGTGAGGGGTGAATTAAGGAGGTGCCTTAATCCATCAGGGGCCCCCCAAAGTGCTCCCCAGAGTCATTCCTGAGGCCTTGCACCACAGCACTGCACGTGATGCAACAAACCTGGAGGCTGTTGTAAGAGACAATGGAAAACATCCCTCCCCTCCCAGGGAGGCGCCTGGATTTTCCTACCTGGCCTGAGTGTATATTAACCCATCAGATTCTATACTTTTGGGGGACTTTGGGGGGAGACATTCACCACCAAGAAGACTGGCTGGAGAGGATCAATGGAACATTGTGGGATCCATGGAGTGGGGATATTTTTATTATTCTGTCTCAGTCAACTTCCTTCTGTTCTCCCCACCTATCTTTTCTTTTCTTTTCTTTTCTTTTCTTCTTTTCTTTTTCTTTCCTTTTTTCTTTTCTTTCTCTCTTTCTATTTCTATTTCTCTCTTTCTCTCTCTATCATACTTATTATCAAATAAAACCCATTCTATTGTCACTGTCATATGGTCTTGTTTGCACCTTAATTCAGGCAGAGGCATTTCTTTAGTAACCGGATCATGGCAAACATAGATCATACAGATCAATTCTTCTCACAGGACCTACTAAAAACCTTTTCACTATTTGTGAATGTTTCTCTCATCTTCCTGTATGATCTTTTGTATTTAACTTGCAGTAGTGGACTATATAAGTCTTCTGTTTCTCAAGCACCTGGAAAGAGAAAAGGGAAAGAAAGATAATATGAGAAGAGAAATATGAATGCAAGGCACCAGGAAACATTTCAAAGTGCAATGAAGTTCATTTTTATAGTTTTAATTAGGAAGAAGAACTAGCTATCTTGCCTAAATTTGACTCACATTGAGTACAGCAGAAGATTACTGGAAGTGTGAGATAGTGATGAGTTTTTTGGTTTGCAGCTAACTCTAGAACAACAGACCAATTTTTCTTCTGGCACAAATATGCGTTCATCAGAAAAGACCATCCACCCATCACTGATTTTCAGAACAGTCTCTATTATGTAGGCATGAACCTGTTCTTGTTATGTCTTTTATTGTAGTTATATTAAATTGCATTTTCTTTGAATGAACTTAGCTTACCAAAAGATCTGATTATCTCTCTTTGATTTGTTCTTTTTATTACTCTTCACTGTATCAGCCCCTTTTATATGTACAAGTGTTATCAGTACTGATTTATAATTCTATCCAATTTTTTAATTAACAGCAGTGCAGGTAGCCAGAACACAATTGAAAAAATCTACACCAGATGATGGCCCTTTTTAGATAAATGGTTATTTAGATAAATAGTAATAGCCCCATTAACTATTTTAAATGATTTTAACTTATTCATTTTTTCACTGGACAGTGTTATTAATCAATCAAATCAGTATATGACAGCCACTGGCTTACAAAAGATACTATATATCTATGATGTATATGCTTAATATCTTTGCTAATCAAATCTGTAACCACATCAATGAGGAAAATTAGACATTTTTGTGGATTTTCTAGCTTGAAACCTAAACTGACTGGTAGTAATTACATTCATATTTTTAAACTTTGTCAGACAAGTCAAAGGGTCTCAGCTAAAAAATTCAATTTGTTTTTCCAGTCCTCCCTCATTAAGCAAAATACAGTTATCTGGCAGTATTGGTTACCCCGATTCATAATTGCATTCATGTGATCCTTTGTAAAACTACCTCAAAAATCCATTTACTAGTCTTTTCATTATTTCAGCTGTGCTGTACATTTCAGAATACCTTTTGATTGCAGAGATTTATGATTTAGTGCTAGACAGACTTTGTGTTTGCCTTGTTGGACAAGGAACAAGAAAGCAGCGAGGGTCTCTCAGAACAGGTCTTGGCAGCCAGGTGCAGGGCAGCTGAGCACCACTGGCAGAGTTTCCACCCCAGCTTTGGGCATAAGTCACCTCCCTGGGATGTGGCCCAGCTGAGGCCCAGGCTGGGAAGCGAACCTGTGGACTGGGGTCGGGATCAGAGCTGGAGAGGAGACCCATGGCTCCTGCAGACAGGATGGCCCGGCAGGGCCATGGAAATGGGAACAGGGGCAGGTCAATTCAACACCTGGGATGATGTCAGCCCATGGGTGAAGCTTTAAATTCACATTACCAGTACTACAGACAAGCCAAGGCAGGGTAAGATATGTCATGTAAAGGCAGAAAGATTCTGGAAAGACATTTTCATACCTTTATGGAATAAACCTTCATGCCAGTATCAGGTCAGATGGTTGTGTATTTTTACCCAAACCCAAAGAGAGGAGACTTGGGCCCTGATGCAAATTTTTCTCTTAGCCATGTTCATGCAGCAGAACTATCTATCAAAGAGATGCTCCTGCTTCAGTTCTGGGATATCAATAGTAGAGACTAAATTTTTAAAAGGAAGGGAGGTTAAAAAAATTTGCCGCTGAGAAAGAATGGCTGCAAGAACAGGCAATCAGTTCTGCTAACAGGGCAAAGCCCACTCAGAACTACTTTAAAATTTCCCCATATGTATTACCTAGCAGGATTACAGGACTTTCTGTATCAGAGCTGAGACATGCCATAAAACACCATATAGCTGAGAATAAGGGATAACATAGTGCTGTAATTAGTTCTAGAAAATTTATCAAGCATAAAAAATATTTCCATTATGCAATAAAACTGGAAGCTATCAATTAAGATATGGATGGAAAAATATTTTATATTAACTATCTTAGTTTTATGTCATTAGAACATAAAAAGAAATAAACAAATAAATTCTGAAATTGCTTAAATTTGTTGGAATATTTTACAAATGACAAAAGATTTGGAGAAACTTCCATGTCTATTTTTTTTATAAGAAAACAGATGTTTCAGTTGGAAGTTATTTAAATTGTATCTAATATCATGATATTATTGATGAATTTTATCATCCCAAAATATCTTCACTCTCATAGAAAATTCCTCACCTCACTTGTTTGAGATGCATAAATTCATTGCTGTAATAATTAAATCCTGTGCCTTGGCAGGTTCTCTGGTAAATGATTCCATGCAAAAATTCCATGCAGAGAATCTAAAATGACAACCAAGTCACGTTCTTTTTTGTCAGAACTTCAGAACTGCAGCTCTGCCAATGTAATCATACAGACAATGAACACACATGCATATAAAAAATCATATACATGCAAACTGCTCCAGTTTTTTTCAACATCTTTCTTTCTGCCATTAAGGACTGTGAATTCACAACTGTACTGGAACTTGCTATAAGACTGTACAATTTTTTTACATAGGTTGTCATGAATATGATTAATTTCTACATTTAGGAAGTTTCTTTGGTCTTCCTTGTCAATAGTGTTATTTGATCAAGAGTCCATTAGCTTTAAGGGTAACCGGGATGAAACTGGCTCTCACCCATCTCCTCTTCCCATAGGCAACAATAAGACTGCTTTATTTATAATTGTTACTAAAATTACTGGGTCTTGAAACACTGCTAAAATAGGTAGCACCCTTTGGCATTATTTCCTTAGCTCGGTGTCAAAATGCTGAACAGCACTTGCAAACCAATTTGTATTCTAATTATGCAACTTGGGAACGACCTTGTAAGGTTGATATCTTGCCAGTATTTTAAAGGATTTATGTAAACGCTTTCCATATATGAAGCTGGAGAAAATTACACAGCTGATAAAAAAAGCATCTTGTATATACATGAAGGCAAATTAACCTCTAAAATGTCTTAATCAAATGGAATAGCTGTTTCAGATAAGTGTTTAATTTTTTATGTATAAATAATAAAAAACCCCATAACATGAAACAGAGAATTCTGTTGTTGCTGCCACTTTTTAAATCTGGAGAAAAATATTTTTTTGTATTTCATGAAAGCTTCTCTCAAATGATTTGACTTATTTACTTGTGTGTTCTCTGTATTATTGTGTTCTTCTTTGAGTGTAAGTGGATAATGTGGATTTTTTGGAAGAAATGAGGCTTCTTCTCTCTTGGGGAGTAACCATGCCTGTGAGTAAGAGAAAGCACCACAGATTGCACAATATGGCAGTAACAATGAGGAGCCCGTACAAGAAAATGCAAGACTACAACTGAAAACAATGCTGACAAGACCAGGAAACAGAAAGTAAAGGATCAGAAGAAATGAATGAAATCCTCCTATGAAGAGGAAGTGCACAGCTAGCTCCCAGTTAGTCACTGAGCTGACTGAAAGAAACTGAAATTAAAGATGTAAAAACAAAATAGGCAGTGTATGGACTGTTTTCAAGCCCTTTTGCTCCTTTTTTTTTTTTTTTGTTCCATATCTGTGCTGTCCTTGATAATTTCAAGATTTATAATTTAAAACAGAAATTTTCTGCATCATTTTTTGTTTTTCTTTCAACAGGTAGCAGATAGTTATTTTTATTGCTAAAATTGTACTTACTAACTGACCCTTATCCTTGTATTCTCTCAAAAATTGTTCTTATTGATCTTCATCTCATCATGCTCTGGCCTGAAACTGAACAGACAGCTTATGATAGGGGCTAGATCTGCTATGCAAAAATCTGAAAATTTGAAAGATTTCATTAGACAAAGTAAATACATTATATTGCATTGAAAGACCCTCAAAAATTTCAGATTTTCTATTTTCAGAAGGCATTTGTGGCTACAAAAAACTTCATGCCAGTGATTAACTATGGATGTCATTTCAGCAAAGAAAATTGAGCTGGAAGGAAAAGGAATAAAAGCAGAGAAATTTAGTACTGGTGCATTATTTTTTCTTAGAAATACAGAAGCTGACAGATGGGTCCCAGAAGTGAAAATCAAAAGCAGGATATAGTCCACCTTCCTACAATAATCTGAAAATCATTTAAATTAGATGTATTTTCTCCCACTCTTGTCAAATGAGAAACAAACATCCCCTTTAACATATTCACAGGTGATTAATATTGTGTGGTTTATAAAAACAAATTAATACTAACTAAAGTTTCAATGATTAAGTGTATTTGTACTATTTTTAAGAGAAAGGGGAGAGGTCTCTTCATTTTTGAAATATCATTAACAGTCCATGTTTTCATATTTTACATGCTGAACCTCCCAGTGAATTAAAGTGTTATGGAAGTGCTGTGGTATCAGATGTCAAAGCAGAAAACATTTTTTTTAAAAAGGGATTAATCTTATTTTTAATTAGTTACATTGAAGCATCTAAATATATATTTTTATACAGTTATAAAATACAGGTGTAACTTAAATATAGAGTTATTTCTTGTATTATAGGGTGCTCAACTTAGGCTCAAAGCAGCAGTTTGCAGTTTGCAGGAGCGCACACCAAGTTCTTGAAACTGAGGGGTGAATCATGTTGCTCTCAAGTTAACTGATAAATGCTGGCCTTGAGCAGTGTACTCTCAAAACAGATAAAATGAAATAGAGAGAGGAAATATTTTTGTGTCATTTTAAGGAATATGATCAAGGTGATATAAGAGAAACACCAGCTCTGCTTCTTTCTTAGCATCTGCCAGATATGAGAAAATACAGGTGTGCCAAGGTATGTAAGAGATGAATTTGCTTCAGGTTCTGCTAAGCTCCAGGTCAGAAGTCTCAGGCTTTCAGAGGTGAAGAAAGACATCACATTGACCCAAACATCTTGGTGGATCCGCTGTTTCTGGCAACTCACACTGTTCACAAGATACAAAATCTTTAACATAAGAGATCAAACAGTACAGGCTGTTTTAGCCTTAGCAAGATGATGAATTCGAACTTCACAATTTTCGTGTTCAAGGACAAATTATAAAGGTATCTTCAATGTTAAATTTTATACTATAGTATATGTTTTCAGCTATTTCTTTTAGAATATTAAAAAATGGACAAGAGTATCTGCATTTTTAAAAGAGATTTATTAAAATTTCAAGTCAAAATTTATAGAGCTTAATAACTACACAAAATAGAAAATCATTTCTTCTTCCAGAGTTTTTAATCAGTAATTACAATAAATTTTTAGCCTGTATCTTTATAAGAACACTTTTATTTAAACTTAGAAGCTATCTGCCATGATAAGTTTATCAGTACCTTCATTTAAACTCATAATTTATTAAAGGTGTCTATTGCAACATTATGTGTGACAAAAATTTGCAACAAGAATCTAATAAAATTATCTTTATTCTGTTTAATTTGGAAGTTCTCAGGGCAGTTTGGAGGGAAGTGTTCCTTCATAATAATTTCAGAGTAAAATTATGTTGCATCTTCACTAATCTCAAAGTTTCAAGTCAGTCAACTTAGAAATTTCCGTTCTATTATAATATTCCAGGTGCGTAGTTTTAATTGTATTTTACCCCTAAATTTAAAACTTGGTAACTTCCAGATTACACTATTTAGACCCCTTCCTTCATTAATAAATCTAAGTGAAATTAATTTCTGTCTACTTTTTGCCTTTTCAATATCATCACCGACACCTTGTCCCTTGTGTGTTACTATATCACTCATGATTTTGTTGCACAAAGTCTCACACCTCTTTATTTACAGCATTCCAGTCACAGTATTTGATTGAATTTATAACTTTTTGTAGAGTTTGGGAAGAATTAAGAAGGAAATAAGAGAAGTAAATATTTAAGCAAAATATACCTCATCTAAGGAAAATTTGTGCTTCATACATAAAATATTATCATGCATGTTTATTCAGAGCCAGGACAAATTATTATTAGCTTGCTTTGATTCAATGACTCAGTAATTTTATTCTGTGTGCTGAATTAGTAATTTTGTATCTCATTTGTAAGGTTCTGAAAAATTAGGTAGAATGGTCAACCTGTGTCAGTTATTGATATCTGAGAAGGAGATAGGGCTTTCCTATGTCAGATTAATAGGAATATGAATATGCTATACGTAGCAAAAAATCTCTCCTGTTTGGATGTTAGGTTTCATGAGATCTGGTTTCAACTCCTTTGTATCTTGCATCTTATTTGCAGGCAATCAGACTGTGTTTTTAAATAGCTGTGAAACAAGTGTTGACTTTTCCAAGGCTGTTGCAGTCTGGAAAAGACTGTGTACTTTTGAAAGCATTTGGCAGTTTGCTCAAAAGTGTACATATGTATTGTTTCAGGAAGGGAAGGTTTCTCTAAAACCAGTGCCAGTAAACATAAATAAGAACTTTGAAAATTTAATAACCATTTGTAAATCTAAACTTGTTCTTGATATTCTTCTTTAGGGTAAAAACTTTTAAAAACTGTTAGTGATAATTACATCCTAATAATTACATAATTGATATCACCAATAAAGATCAGGTCATGCATATAACATGGGATATGGAGAAAATTTATTACTTGCCCCAACCCCAAAATAAAGAAAAGAAAGAAAGCCTTAACACCCAGAGGTGCATTTATGCTTCTTATGCAGGATGAAGCTGTAGATACTCAAATTATACTTTTTAGTACTTGTGATGACTGCCATCAAACACATTTTGAGTGACTTTAGATGTAAGGAAGTTAAATTTTGTGTCCTTTGTGAAGGTGAATTTTATATTATGTCTAATATGACGGGTGGGAGGAATGGGGTGGCAGGCTGGATAGAAAGGCTAAAAATATTCTCTCCTTGTCTTGTCTCCCTTCTCTGCCTCAGACATATGCAAACTTGATCTGTGAAATGTACAAGATCATGCTATTTAGAAGGAATTCAGGATGTTAAATGACATCTATTTGAATGTATATTTCTGATAAATGTGTTGTAACTACAGGCTGCTTTGCCAGATCATGCTTGCATCTCAGTGGAATGACATACCTTGTTACTCTGAAGACGAGGAAATATCTGCTATAAGGCCCAGGTTCAAAATAAGGAAGATTGGCCCATTTATTGTGTTATTTCCATTCAGACTGTCTCTCATTTTTTTTTTTTTTTTTGCCTCCATGTACAACATTGAAAATACGTTAAATAAAGAGGTTCTTTTGTTGTATGGGCAGATACAAGAAATGCAGGAACAATTTAACAGCTAAAGTGTCACTTAAATTTCCTCCTCCATTTTAGTTTCAGAGAGCATCCTGTATGCTGGATGCTTTATACACTTCACTACTTAGAAGCTTCTGCAGATTTGTGACATTCACTGTATGTAATTTGTGAAGTGCTTTGGGATGAGAAGTTCATTATAAATGTAGGGCATTATTACAGTGTACATTGCTTGACTGGGGATCTTCATCAGGAAGGTTGTTTCATTGGGTTATCTCCTAGGTAACTGTGATTCACTGTAATGATAGTGACTAGCAGTCTTTAAATTGAACAGTAGTGGCACAACTACAACCTAACAGGAATAAAATTACATAGCACCAAATTAGGTAATGTTGATTAACCATGTACCAAACGGATATAAAACTATAAGCTCTGGCTTCTTAATACACATACATTTGCAATTCAATATTAAAGGCTATATTTTCCAAGATTCTCCAGAGGATTTGGTAAATGCAAGAAGTTACTGCATTATCATATTTAAAACTCTGAATTTCAAGTACATTTAAAATATTTAAGTCATTGTACTATTTCTAAGTTAAAAGTCATAGAAAAAAATGCTTTGCTATGCATACTTTATATATACTGTTGTAGCAATTGCATGGTAATTAAGACCTCAATTCAGCAAAGCTAGTAAGGAAAAAGACTCACTTTTCTTGTTATTTCTGGAGAACAATTCACACATTTGAAGTTCGTATTTGCATATTATGACAAGAAGCCTTTGGATAATGAGATGTCATATTCCCCCTCCCACTGAACCACTACACCAACACAAACTTCTTTCTCTCACTTTTGCATAACGCTCCCTCTTTATAATTTTCCTAACAACTCATTTTAAATGGCCTTAGCAGCACAGCTAATCTCTCTTTGTTGACTTCCACACAGGATGCTTAAGAAACAGGTCACTAAAAACAGAGAAGAGATTGTACTATGTATTCTCCGGGATACTAGACCAAAGCCAAAAACTTGTCTCTTATTACTATCATCTGTCCTTATCAGCACCAGGTAAAAAGGAAGCCTCTTACTGCCTTTCAGACTTTAGCAACAAGGCCATGTTCTGGTAACTGCTTGATTTTTTATTATTGCTAGAGAAAAAGAAATATACCCAGGCACTAGAAGTAATTGTCCACTTGGTACTGTGGAAAAAGGTTCCTGTATGTTAGTGAGGAAGCTAAGAGATGTGTTGATAAATTATATCACAGATGCAACCATACTATAAGGATATACTTTCAGATGAAGGAAATAAAACATCTAAAGAGATTTCTAACAATTGTGTGACAGCATCCTTGGAATCTTCTCATGTAGTAGTGAACGACTCTCTAGATCCTTCCCTACATCACAAGTGCTATACAGAGCTTCCAGGGGCTCTTCTGGAATACCTATTAGTTCTTATAATTACTCAACCAGGAAATAAAAATTGTCATAGATTTAAATAAAAGTGTTAGATCTTAAATGGGTGCTGGAGAAGTTTAAATAAAAAAGGCCTCTAGAAACAGCTATTTATCTACCAGTATGAATTTCTGGATTATCAGAATTTTATATTTCTGATGTATTAAAACACAGCAAAAAGAAAGAAAAGTGACTTAGAAAGAGAAGCTTATATTACGGTTCAACTGCACAAATTTAAAGTCTTAAAGATTTAAATCTAAGTCTGAGCTAGTAGACTTGTGTCCTTACAGTAGATCAAGAAAAAAAGAGAATAAGCAGTTATAGGTATAATATATTTAATCATAAGATCTTAAAAATCAGTGCAGATGTACTCCACTTCATTTTTGAATATAGATCTGATACCTACGGGTCTATATTCAGGCTCTTCTATGGTGTCTAGCATATCAATAACCCTTGTCTCTCTGCTACAGTATGTAGCTCCCTCCCCTCTCTCCACTGAAACACCAGAGCAAAGGTCCTCACTAGCATGTTGTCCCTCGAATATTATTGTGCTGCCCTCAGGTTTATCTCTAGCCAGTGTTGTTTTATCCAATTTCCCTTTCAAATCTAGTTCAAAACTCTTTCAATGAACTCTGCTAAATCCTGTGCTAAGTTTTCCCACTTTCAGACAGGTACACCCCATCTGTCACCATGTGGCCTGGTGTTGTGTAAACTCACCTGTGATCAACATCCCCCCCCAAAATTCTGTCATTGACACCAGACTGAGCCAAGTGTTTATCTGCTGACTGCTCCTGATACTTCTCTCATCATTTCCTGAAACTGAAAGGATGGAGAACACTATTGTGCTTCTGATCCTTTAGCCAGTTATCTCAAAGCTTCTCTTGATTGTCCTCAAGTTTCTTGTAACTTCATTGCTGTCTACCTAAAATAATGGACAGTGATCTGAGGACTGCATGGAGGTAGGAAGTTTTCACTTCTTCAACACAAGAAGATCTGGGCAGCCAGAAGACTTCACTGAGAAGCAGGTCCAGGCTGCATATTGGGCCTTCTTTTTCTCTCAGGAGACAGCCTCCTATGATAGTAACAAAACTTTTTGATTTATGAAAGGATTTTTGATACAGGGCACAGGCTGACTAAACCTTGGAGATACTTCCAGACTCGATGAACCATTGTACTCATCATTGTCTGGTTCCACTTGCAGAACCTTGTATCTATTATGCCAAGGCACCAGGGAAGGATGGGCAGTCACAGAGGAGATGTGTCTGCTGCACCAGGCAGGAGTTTGTTGCCATTGCCTCCTGTGCCTTGATTTGCCATATTTATCCAGGTGGGAATACTCTGTGGCATGCATCCTGTCTATTGGGTCTGCCACAGGGAAAGTAGTGTATGATTCTAGTATAGAAATGATAGGAAGCAGGGAATAAAACCTTTCATTACTCTATGGAAGCTCACAGCTCTTATTTTACCTGTTAAATCGCCTTTTTCTTGCTCCACAAGTTCTTTTACCTTCCTTTGGTTTTCTCCTCATCCAAAGGAGAGGGGCTGATAGAATAGCTGTGTGGATACTGGAATGTCAGTTATGGTCAACTCACCAAACTTAAAGTCAAGCTTTCTAAGAAACCTAATAAAGGAAATTGACTAGATAATTATTTTTTCCCTTGACAAACTTTGTGAAAAATTTTCTGAAAATTAAGATAGAACTCATTGAAACAGAATACTAAGATAGCTATTGAACAAGGGCTTTTGTCAGTACAGTTTGGCAGGTCTTAATAGGTAATTGAGATTTGACAATATGTAATAGCTGGTAATCTGGCTGTTCATAACTTTCTCTTAAGAAAGCTGCATTATGGTTGCTTGTCTTTAACTGAGAAACAGTGGAAGTAGTTTGACTTGCAAGAAGAATGGATTAATTGGTGGCTTAACCAATAACAGGTATAGCATAAAATCAGAATATTTGTCCAAATTACTGCTACTCTGCTATCATTTGCTATATAAAGAAGCAGGCATTGACCTATTGCAAACCTTATGTATTTTCAGAGGAAAAATGAAGTTATGCTCGGGCTCTATTTTTTGTCTGAGAATAATGCAACAAAAGTATTTCTGATGCTGCATCATGTTTTTCTGAAATAAGATGAAAATAACTCAACTTTTTTTTTAAAATCGGGGGTAGTTTTTAAATATGTTTGATGTGATTTAATTTGTTTATTAGGAATGAACAAGGACAAATATATCTATGGTGTGGTTGTTCTAATTGAAATTGTAAATCACTACAATTTCTGTTATTGCACTAATATTTGAATTATTCTTTTTTTAGTTATAGATCAGATTTCAGGAGGTGTTAGTTTTCTATTTTTCTATCGTCCTATTAAAAATGTCACAAAATAAATATCAAAATAACTAAATATATTATGCTTTGTATAAGTTTTAGAACTGGGTGTTTTTCAAACTGACCAAATAGTTATAGCTGAAGGTAAAATACATCATTTCCTCTTCAAATAGTAGGTTGTTTTGTTTTGTTTTGTTTTTATCATACTTAATTTATGCAACTCCAAAAGTTCAGAGTCTTTGCTAAGTATCCTTGTGATAATTTACTAGAATAAGTAAAGGGTGCAGTACATCCTTAACAGCATAGCATCAGAGAATCAAGGTTGGTAAAGACCTCTGAGATCATCGAATCCAACCTTTGAGCACCACCATGTCAACTAAACCATAGCACTAAAGGCCACGTCCAGTCATTTCTTGATCACTTTCAGGGATGGTGACTCTACTACCTCCCTGGGCAGTCCCTTACAGTGCTTGAGTATTCCTTCAGTGACAAAATTCTTCCTGATGTCCAACCTGAACCTGTAACAGATGTAGCAAAACTATTTCACAGTGGTGGTAAAATAACATTAGAATATGTGTAGGTAAAAGCCAAAAGAGATTAACAAATTGTTACAGATTTTGTTAGCAGTCTGTGTGGAAGAATAGTGTTGAGAAAGAGACATGCTCTTTTTCCTGAAGCAGTGACTCCACACATGCTAGGAGGCAGTGTCACTTAGGAGTTAGTGCTTTATGGCATCAGAAGCATAGAAAACAGAGGCAAGGGCACTTTTCTACCAAACATATAGTGTAGAAATAGCCTGAGTTGTTTGATACCTGATGATTACTTTTGGTATATAATACACCCACTGCATCATTGGTAATGAAGAATTAACCCATTAGATGTTCTTTTATTTAGTGGGAGATGGAATTTTGGTAGCAGTTCTTTCTCTCTTTTTAAGGGAAGCTGCTGACTTTCAGAGTGAGCATACAACTGACCTAGGAGTAAAACTCCACTCCCTTCTACATATATATGGGAAATGAGTTAAAGACATTATCAGAATATGTATATTTGGCAAGACAGTGAAATAATCCTTCACTTTATCCTGTTTTTGAACTAAGCTTTTCAGATCTGCAGCAGTTTCCCTTCAGTGAGCTAGTATCTGAAGTATTCCCAAAAATCCTGTGCAGGAAAAGATTAATTATATCTGAAATTATCAGCAAAATAAGATTAACAGTTAATGCTGAATTTTTCTGAGTGATGGAGAAGTCTGTGTCACCTCATGCTGAAGTGTAGACCTGAGTTAGCCAAAGCAATCAAGTGACAACTTTTTGGCATACCTTCCCCTTATTTTGACAGATTTTGTAGCTGGGTTATCAGGAGTGAGAAGTCAGGATTAAAGAGGTGTAGATCTTCTCTAATAATACATCTGCTTAACTAAGATAGGTTGGATAAATAAATCATGTGAACAAGACTATGGCTGGTTCCACAAATAAAGGAAAAGAAAAAAAAGAAACAGTTTCTAAATGACTCACAATGTTGTTCTTAAGCTTTCCTTAAAGCTACTTGGTGCAAGCCTATAAAGTCAAATGAAAGCTGACACTTGCAAGAAATAACACAAGTTGCAGCAGTGTTATATCTTCAACTTTTGTTCATCGATCATTTGAGGATTTTTACTAAAAATACATCAGTAATATACAAAAAAAGAAGGGAATTTTAAAAAGAAAAAAAAAACAATAAGAAAAAGGGAGAAACCTTTCTAAATAATATAGATAATTCTATATTGTATACAATTGTTATAATAGTCTTATAATATTGATCTCTTGTTTTTTTTATTCTTTTGAATAAAAGAGGGTGTGCAGCAGCATAGAACTGTGGTTCTAGACTGTTTCAGTCTAACAATTAATGATATTCTCTACAATCCTTGCTGCTATCTTCTCACATTTCTTAACTCTGAAGTGCAACTCTACATACTGAAACTCATGTCCAAGAATTTTGATTATGTTCTGGCATACATAACTTCTCAATTTAGAGTGTCCACACACTTGTTGCTTTGCTTCAACTACTATCTGAGGACAGGGTCTTCATTTGCCAGTGTAATAGATTCTGTTCAATTCAAGGGAAGGAGATAGAAGAAGGAAAATAAGTTATTTTACTGGTCCAAACTTACCTGTCTTATGCTTTTAGATCTGAGTTATTCAGCAAAATTTATTAATGAAAAATACCATCAGTGGAGTCAAACATTTAAAAAGAAAGGTTAACTTCATAACTTGTGTGAGTTATCATATAACTGATATTATTATTATATCGATTATAGTATGAGAGTATTATAACACTATAATGATGTGAAATGAAGATTGTATTTTGCAATTCCTCTTCTTGAAACAGTACAGATTATAATGGTGCATTTGTTTTAAAAGCAAAGCATTCAACACCTGACCTATTTTGTTTTATTTTACAGAATAAATTTGAGAGAGGTTGCGATAGTATAAGGTGTGAGAAGGAAAAAAAAAGCTGTCTGTTTCTTGGATTTTTTCTAATTTATCAGTAGCTGTTTCCTAAGACTGTGTCCATCTGTGATTCTGCCATAATATATGTATATTGACTATCTGTCCAAACTTAGCAAGAGCATTTTTAGTTTAATAGAGTATCTAAAGGAGACAACACTATTAAAAAAAATTAGGATTTTGGTAGAGATAGGTCAGGTTATGCCTCTGTTCTAATGAATTTAACACTTTTTCCTTTCATCTATATTGTCTGATGTGTGAACCCTCCAATGGTATTAATTATCAAAGAAAGAAGGAAAGAAATAAAGAAAGAAAGGGAAAGAAATCCATTCTTCGCACCTTTAGAATTCAAATATTGTTTTACAGTCAATTTTTATGTGAAATTAGTCTAGTCCAGCTCATTTTCCTACCAGCTGGAAGACCCTATTTTGTCAGCGAAGCATAGAAAATTGAGGTTGATACAGTGAAGAATTGAGCTCAACATTCAGAAAATGTTCCACTTCTGCGTTGTTCTGTACTGCCTGCTGCAGAATTGATGTTGACTATGCAAGTAATTGTTAACCTGTCATTTTAGTAGAGCCTGAGAAGCTGTTAATCTGCCCTTCTTATAGCAAGATGAGTAATTCAAATACTGCATTTGTGCAAACATGGGAGAAATAATCATAGATCTAGATAAAACCAGGATTCACATTAATAACAGGGGGAAAAAACAGAAAAAGTGAAATTTCTCACCACTGAATTTGCCTGTTAAAATATTCTTTATTTACCTTTGTATTTGGATTTGGGTTATAGGATGGCTGTCTCAGATATCTTGTGAAGATTCCATGTGTAGGGATCTAGAAAATAGACAAAGGCAAAAGTCCTCAGCTGTGCCTCACTTGCTTCACAGAGCAAAAGATATCAATTATTGCAGATGCATTACAAATGCAGATGATAACTTACCTATTCTGGAAAATACATGCAAACACAGTGGTATACTTGTAATAATTCTGTTTAGCTAGCATCACAAATGTGAGGTCTATTTTACATAGTGGTGAAAACATAAAATTAAAAGGTGATCCTTGGTTACTTGCTCTTTTTCCCGTTCTTACTTAAAAATATCTTCTTAATGCAAGGCAGTTAGCTTGGATATCAAATCTGCTTTGTCACAGAGCCGTCTGGGGGTTTGGCTTGGGTAGTTACTCTTCTTCATAATATCATGTATGGCACTACATTTTGGATAGAAACAGTATCAATGATACACTAATGTTTTAGTTATTGCTTAATGGTTCTTGCACAGCATTGTGGTGGTTCATCCCCCCTTTTCCTCCTTAGGAAACCCTATCATCTCAAGATCAGGAACACTATTGACACCAGGAACTTCTGGAACTTCATTTTGCATTCCCCCTCCCACCCAAAAAAAAAAAAAAAAAAAAAAATTCTTACCTGATTTTTCTTTATATGCTTCATTAATGTAGTAAGTAATTGAGGAGACCTTGTAACTGAAAACAAGGTATAATTCACACTTTCACAGATTTATATTAAACCTGTTTTTGCTAATACTTTTCACGATGATATTTTGAGAGCTAAAGCACTCATTTGTGATAGAGACCTTCTCCATTTCTCATGCTGCACCCATAGTGAGGCAGCAAGAAGTTGGTACTGACCAGGAGGCTGGAAGGTTACACACCTGAGACAGCTGACCCCAGTGGACCCAGTTCAGTTAAAACAAAATCTGTACAGTATCTCAGTTACCATTTGTGTTTAATCACACACACACTCACGCGCACACACACACATGGAATATTCTGAGCTGGAAAGTACCCAAAAGTATTGTCAAGTCCCTCTCTGAAATGAATGATGTCATACTCAGCAGTTAAAATTAGCAGGGAAGAAGGAGGAAGTAGAGGGCATTTGGAACTTATGATATCTGGCTTCAGAAGTACTTGTTACATATGATGTAGCTCTGCTTTTCCTGGAGATGGCTAAACACATGATAGCTGATGGGACGTAGTGAATTATTTCCTTACTTTGCTTAGCTGTCATATATACCTTAAGCTTTACCTCTTAAAATGACTTTACCTCAACATATAATGTGTTTCACATTCACTCTTGTTATTTTCTTCCATGTCTCATATTGGGGAATGAAAAAGACCTATGTTGACTAGAACAAAAAAATAGTCAACTTGTGTTGATTGGCTGCCTAGCAAGGTTAAATCACAACACTCTCCAAAAAAGAGGTAACAAAATCCTTAATATTTCGAATTCTTAAATGCATGAGAAGAATAGCATGTGGAATTCACTGCTTTACTGTCACAAAATACAAGACAAACTCACCTACAAAACACCAGTATGGACATAGCTTTTGAGCACTACAATTTTGAGAGAAATTAAACATAGTACTGTTAGTGGGAAAAGTATGTCTTCAATACTAGGAATTAATTTAAGTAATCACTGTGAACAGTGCAGTGGTATTTAAATGTTAATGAAATGGTGATGAATTGGAATTACTGATGAATGCTAAAACCAGTGTCAAAATAATAATGATTTTAACTTAATTAATACTTAATTGTGAAATTTTAATGTGAAAAAGTGGCAAATTTTCAACTACTTAGTCATTGAAAAGTATGAAAAAAAGTTATAATAATGTTCTTGTATTAATGCTTTAGACAGGCCACTTCCTGGTATACATGGGAAATCCATTTTAGATTTAAAAACTATTGTGATAGAACTCTTGTGTTTATCAATTCCAGTAGCAAGCACCTATAAATATTATCATAATATAGTGAAATAGCACTTCTGGTACTCCTGGTTGAAATGGTAAGATTTTATTAATTACGTGTTATCAAAATCCATTCATTCAGGATGTTACACTACATTAGCTCTGAAAGACTAGAAGTTACAGGCACTTATTTCTGCTCATCTTTGATAAAAGATTTTAATGGCTGAGCCATCAAACCAAGATGTAATAATGTCTCAGGGCATACCAAAACTACTGCTCTTTTTTTTTTCTTATAATTGGAATCGCACAGTGGAGGTGGACTTCTAGTATTTGAAGCAGGGACTGTGGTTTCACCAGCTCTTCACATAGTCCCTTTACTTCTAAGAGTTCCATCACCTCACAACAATTGCATCCATAGTACATATTAGGAATAGCCTAATTGATTCAAATATTTGCTAAACAGACCTCACTGGGAGACTGAAATGACGTTTTCAGTATTTTAATACCTTCTTAAATTGCAGAGTGGAAGAGTGTAAGCACTTCACAATATCAGGCTGTAGTCATTAATATTTTTAAGACCTTTGAAGCTACAAAGTTTTAAGGATGGATGGGGAATATTCTTCTGACTTGAAACATTTTTAACACTTTTGATTTACTTATTTACCTAAATATATAAACCACACCTGCCTCTTACTGTACTTTAACATCTGAGTTCATGAAACAATCTGGTTTCACTCAACCTAGTCATTTTTAAATCATGCATATTTCCTTTGAGAGCTTCTGCACTTTATTTATTCTACTTTTTATATAAAATAAATACTGTAATAGCAACTTCTAAATTAAATACTAGGATAACATGTCCTTCACAGAGTCTATAATATAAAATTTACCACAACATCCTTCTTTCAAACACGAAATTCACTTAAATAAATGTCAATAATGTAACCTTTGATGTCAGGTGTAATACTAGCAATGTGTACAAAATTGATATTTCACATTTTGTTTAATGTTTTGAGGTATCCAGTTATTAAAAAGATACCTTAAAGAAGAAAAGAAATCCATGGTGTGTCATCACATTGAACTCTAAGCCAGGCTAAAGTCTGTGCTAACAAATAAGAGTAAAGTAATTACAGGAAAGTTTGATTAGATCTCATTTAACACTGTGTGCAGTATGGTGTTACATTTTAGAAAAGTGACTGTTTGCTTTTTCAGACTACTTGTAACTCCCGTTTGAAACATAACCTCTTTAACTGAGTTTTTTTGTTTGTTTGTTTGCTTTTCTTTTCCAAAATAATGTGAATACCAAAATATTAAAATTTTGTCTATGAAAGACACTTCAAGAGTTTTAAAAGTTTTGTCAGCAGGAAAGTTTATAATAGTTCTATACTAGGAATGTGGATTTAAATAATTTATTTCTGGAAAATACTGATACAAAACTGATGGCAGAGTTTAAACAGAAGATGGAACAGTTCATATGTCAATATGATTTCCTCTATTAAATAATTGAATAAATAACTTTAATTCTGTTAGATGACCATTATTCTGCCATAAATTAGTATTTAATACATATCAGAATAAACCTGAAGGCAGATAACAAACACTGGCTTGACAATAAGTGTGCAGATAGTCAGCATTTAGCATATGTGATAGCCCTGAAAGGTCACTGGATTTTGATCTTACTTCATTTAGATAATCTACTTCTACTTCAACTATTTCAAACATTATTTTAAGATATAGTTAAGCCTAGATAATCTTCTGTGGAAGAAACTGGTGATTACCACCCAAATTATCATTTTTGTCTATCCAATTTTCTTTTTAAGGATGTTTAAAATTTTATTTTACTATAAGTACAGTTCTTTTTCATTTTGTAAGGATATACGACTCCTCAATGAGAAGTTCTGTAGAACTTTATGACTTTATCTTTTTTCTTCATAATCTCTGAGTCCTGAAAAAAAAAGGTGAAAGGGCATTCATGAGAAACTTTAAACCTGGCCACTTCCAAACCTGATTCTGCTACAGACACTTATTTTCTAATGTCTTTATTTTATTTACTCCTACTCTTTTTCTTTACTGTCATCTCCTTTTCTCATCTCTTTCTACACTTGCCTGTCTTAAGCTATGTGCAGTTCTTTCCTTATCCCTCACTCTATAATTAATATAATTATATTTTATATTATGCATATTAGATCACATATACTGCATAATTAATAATTCATTTCTATATTGTTTTCCATGCAATTAAGTTATAATTTATTGCAGTATTCACAGTTTCAAATTCTATGCTGTATGCAAAAGGATTGATGAAGACTGGAGCAATAGAAAGTTAAATATACTACAATACCCTCAATAGTCAAATATGTGCCATAGTTAAGCTAAGAATACTCGTACTTCTCTCTGTCTCAATATTTACATATATATATACATATAAATTGTCAGAAAAATGGGATTTTCCTCCTTTGAAGCCCATTTCTTAACTCTCCCAATAACTGGATTTTAAGTCTCTCATCTTAACAGACATCTGAACTCTAGGGTGTAATTTTCTTCTATTTGAGAAAGTGTGTGTTTTAAATGTTTTCTACACAGCAAGAACCAATGCAAGGATACTTTACAATCCTTACATACAGTTTCAAGAATCAAAGGTTCAAATAATCAAAGGTCATTTCAAATTTTGAAATACTCAATATACTTCTTGTAATCCCATTTTGTTTTGCATATTCTAGCCATCACTACTCTCTGCCCTTTGAGCAAGTATATCAAAGTAGTCTGTCTATAGGTGCACTCATGGCTGCTGTGCATTAGATCACAGAATTAGCTGTAGCTAAAACACGTGCATTGCTGATACATACTGCATTGCTTCCCGTGGATATGACCCACTGAGAAATATCAGTGATACATGTTAACATAGAACTACTGAAAATAAACTCCAACCTGCGATTCTCCTCCAGAAAACAAGAGGTTTATCTTCACTTGACTGTGATTTTCAGAAATGTGGTTCAATAGCCTTCAAGATGAAGGAACACAAGTAATCCAGGCCAAGAGGAGGTACTGTGTTTCCTTTAAGCGTTCAGTACTCAGCTTCTTATCAGCTTCTGTATATTCACAACGTCTTTATTGCTTTAGAATTATGTGTACCTTTCCAATTTATCTTGTTAAATTCTGATTTAATAAAAGCACTTCATTAGATCAGCCATTTCATTTTATATTCCTCCTCATTTCTTATAATTCTGTAACCTCTTTAGCATTTTCCTCTTGATACAAATGTAAAGTTCTTTGACCTCTCCTCTCCAAAAGGTTCTTCAACCTTTAAGCCACCTCATTCTGGGCCTTTTTGAGACAATTTTACTGAGAGACTGTATAAAGATACACACAAATTAAAAATAAAAAGCAAATTACTTATTTACTATGTATGAAATTGGGTGTAATGAGCTAGAATGTTCAGCACTATTATTCTCACCAATCCAGTGAGATCTTTGTTAGCTAGGCAGCTGCCTTGTAGGAAAAGATGATCCCTAAAACAGTTTGATTCTGGAAGCTGCTGAGTAACCACCCTCTGAATCTTTTGGTTATTTCCCTTTTAATGTCACTGGTTTTTGTTTTGAGTTCTTGACCTTCCAGTTATACTAATCTCAAAAATCTTAC
Organism: Toxostoma redivivum; assembly: GCA_013397375.1. Lineage (NCBI taxonomy): Eukaryota > Metazoa > Chordata > Aves > Passeriformes > Mimidae > Toxostoma > Toxostoma redivivum. The sequence continues at coordinate 80,177 of VXBI01008668.1, read as the reverse complement.
CTTTCTCTGAAATTTTACTTTTCCTATCTTGCAAAGCTGTAGTCCACATGCTTTGTCACAGATTTTTTTCACAATGCAACAATTCTTTCCAGAAATTCAAGTCAAGATTATGCAGCAGTATTGCTAAGTGTTGGAGTACAGTCAACTGAAGCACAGGGAGGTGGTATATAATTGTTCTGTCTGCTGTCAAATTAATTCAGGAGGATGGGTTTTTGGGGAAGGATATGTAGTTTTTGAAATGAAGACTCAATATTGCACTTTTTTTTTTTTTCTATAATCCTTCTAATGTGCTTTGAAGGACCAAAACTGGTGAAACTGCAATATGGATAAACTTTTCATGACTTTTCAATTTCATCAACATAGATTTTTAAGGAAGAAGCAGAAGGAAGGTGATATAGAGAGGGAAGAAAGAAGGGGAAAATGTTTTGAAACTGTGGAAACGTTTCCAAGAGACCTGTAAGAATAAACTTCACTTCTACACATTTCTTTAAGTAACACTTCCAAAAGGACTTGAAAGATAAATTTGATAATATTCATCTTTTATTTTCAATGAAAATTAATTCCTGAATTTAATTATAATCCTTAGTATTTATATTATGATGAATAATCATAACAAACATTCTGTATTTGAAGTACTTATTTGCAGTATTTGAGCTGAATGAGGAAATGATTCAATTAGACACCCCTGCTTCAACCCCGAGGAGACATGTCTACCAGAGGAGAGAAAGTACAGCTATTCTGCACCACTGAGCTGGCTAATTCAACTTTCTGTGCATGATTCAGACATCAAAGCAGCTCCACCTCTTTTGAAAGTCTTTCCCAATATTCTGAAGAAAAGTTTGTCTGACTTTTACAGACAGTCAGCTAGAATTAGAAGTATATAAAAGAAACCCTCATGATTAGTCCAGTAGAGTTTTTACTTTTTATGCTACGGAACACTGTACATTACCTGGAATATTCAAATTAATCCTATTACTGTAGTAATTAATCAACATGGTCTTCTATTAAATTACATACTAACACTCTTGAAACTGCCAAAGTTAAAAAACAAGTATTGCCAGTAACATCTTCCTGTGAACGTTTTTGAATCTTCCATCCTGAAAAAGCCTCAAATGTTATATTATAGTTATTTCCTGAGTGCTTTACAAGCTTTGTTTTGCTTTCAGGTGTCATTTTCAGTGTCATTGAAGATTTAATTAGTATTATTAAAGAGTAATTTACTTCTAAGCAACACTCTTCATTATATCAAAGACCCTTTTCATGCTATCAAGTATAAATAAATGTTGCTTTAGCAAATAGATGTACATAGCCTTTCTCTCCTTCCCAGAGGAACAATACTAGAATGGCAAGGACATTACCATTTAAGTGAAGCCCAGAAGATGAATTATGATAACTTATTCAGACTTTCTGACAATATTTAAAACATTCATCTAGGAGAAAAGAAAGAGTAATAGATAGCCCTTCACTGGAGACATTTTCCTCCTTTTTTGAGGAGATGTGAATCATCAGCATTTTCTTTATGTGGCCATGATAATCTGATAAGATCTCGTAGTAAAGCATTGTTATGAGCAATGCCTGTCCCCATTTCTATCTGTTTTGGAAATGTCACTGTGTTTATCCTAAGGGAAGATGTAGAGAAAATGTTCCTCCAAATCCTAACAGATTTAATCTTACTTGCTATGACTGAAAAAGAATGTTTTTGACTGTTGTGCTCTGTGTATGAATGGACCCACCAGGAGTACATCATCACTGTGCCCAATTCATTCATCCTCTTCCAGTTCACTTCACTGGATCCCAAAGAAGAACATGGGCATGCCAGAGGCAGTAAACTCTCTGCAGAACAGCCTCACTGTTTATGGAATTTCTTGAGAGAAACAGCATTCTGTGGACATGAGGAAAAAAAAAAACAAGTGAGGTTTTTCACATTATTTTATTTTGGGATAGAAAGAAAATGGCCATTTTTATACAGAAAATTATTTTTTTTTCTAGCCAGATATTGTGCTCAAGGAATTAAACAGTTAGATAGCATTCAACTCATGACCTGCTTTTTAGATTTAATTTAGAAATCTTGATGATGCACACAATAAAAAAAAAATATGGAATCAGACATATGGTTTATCATATTCCCCATTTTTGAAGTCAAAAATGAAGTAGTCAGGGGGAGTAGATTGCATGAAAAAAGGTTTTTGACAGCATCAACAGTACAAGTGTGAGAGACTGCTGAATCCAATAACCTGATAAGTATGAGAGTGCTGTTGCTGTTTGTCCTCAGGTCCAGCCAGTGGCAAGGGTGAGCACAAATTCCTGATAGGCAAGCATGCATGAATACACACAAACACAATACACATACACATGGCTAATCACATGGATCAGCAGAGACAAAAAATATAGCACTCAAACAAGCATGGATGGGCTAATAGCTGTGTCCTCTTTCCTGAATAAGGTTGAAATTGTCTGACAGAATACCTATACTTATACATATACAGGTATTTATATAGATTATAAATTGTAGAAAAACAACTAACCCAGTAGCTGTTTCCAGACACCCAGATCTCTTAAGCTGTTGGCATTTAAATATACAATGTCCCATGACTCATAGCCCAACTCCATTATCAAGTTCCTAGACCCAAGGTCTCCCTTATATATGTTACATAAAAAGTCACACAGAGGACAATTACTTTTATAGAGTCATAGAATATCCTGATTTGGAAGGGATCCACAAGGATCACTGAAGTCCAGCTCCTGGCCCTGTAAAGAACAGCCCAATGAATCACACCATGTGCTTGAGAGCAAAGTAAAAATGCTTCTTAGACACTGTCAGGCTACTGCTGCATCCACCACTTTGAGGAGCCTGTTCCAGTGCCCAACTATTTTTTGAGTGAAGAGCCTCTTTCTAATATCCAACTCAAACCTCCTGTGACACAACATCAGGCCATTTTGGGTCCTGTCACTGGTCACCAGAAAGTGAGCAATCAGAGCCTGACTCTCCACTTCCTCTCATGAAGAAGTGTAGACTGAAACAATGTCATCTCCCCCCAGTCTCCTCCAGGTTGAAACAGCCAAATGACCTCAGTCGCTCCTCAATAAGGCTTCTCCTTCAGACCATTCACTGTCTTCAAAACCCTCCTTTGGACACTCTTTAATAGCTTTTTATCTTTTTTTTTTAATATCGTGGTGCTCAAACCTGCACACAGCACCCAAGGTGAGGTCATACCAGCAGAGTACAGCAGGAGAATCCCCTCCCTTGCCTGGCTGGTGATGCTGTGCCTGATGGACCCCAGGGCACACTTGGCCCTCCTGGCTGACTCATATTCCATTTGCCATTGACCAGGACCCCGAGGACCTTTACTGCCGTGCTGCTCTCCAGCGTCTCATTCCCTACATCTCCATGACTTTTAAATATTCCCTGGGATGCTGACTCAAGCACTTTTCCAGGAAGCCTGTTCTTATGAGGAAATTTTTCCTAATATCCAATCTAAGTCTCCCCTAATGCAACTTGAGACCATTTCCTCCTTCCCTATCACTTGTTACTTGGGTAAAGAAACCAGTAGTCACCTTGTTACCACTACTCCTTTCAGATAGTAGTAGACAGCTGTAAGGTCTCTCTGCCGTGAGCCTCCTTGCCTCCTGGCCAAATACTGCCACTTCCACCAACCATTCTACATAAGACTAGCGCTTTGGACCCCTCTACAGTTTTGATGCCTTTCTCTGGACTCACTTGAGCACTTCAATGTCTTTCCTGTACTGTGGGGGTCAAAACTGAGCGCTGGATTCAAGGTGCAGCCTCACCAGTGCCCTACATGCATCTGAACCATGAGCAGCCAGTTTCTCCAGGAGAATGTTGTGGGAATCAGTGTGAAATTTTTTACTAAAGGCCAGGTGAACCATACCCACTCACTTACTTTCAATGACCCACTACTTGGGTCATTTCCTGTAGAATGAGATCGGATCAGTGAAGCATGACCTGTCTTTTATAAACCTGACGCGGCCCACCTGCATCCACCACCTGGCCCTCTGGCCCACCCAGCTAGCTCCTGCAGGCAGGTACCAGCGCCAAGAGTGGGCTGTTCCCAGGACACAGCTGTCCCAGAGATACAGCTAGGGCTGCGAGGCCCTTCTGGTACTGTCCACGACCGGGAGAGGCAAAGGACGAGAGGGAGTCCTTTTGTTGGTCCAAGTGAAGGGTTTATTGTAGTGTCCGGGAGGAGCACACAGCAAGGAGAGGATCCAACAAAAGGCAGAATCAAACCTGTACAGCAACTTAAATATGGGGGAGGTCCTAAGGGCGGGTACAAC
>VXBI01008668.1:55268-75724 GCA_013397375.1 Toxostoma redivivum | reverse complement strand
CACACGCACCCACAGGGGGGGGGGGGGGGTGTCAACATTGGAATGAACCATTTGAAAATGAAAACAATAAAATAATACACCACAACATAAACCCATTGCCCTTGGACTTGTAATTGCAAATTCATTGTTGCCTACCTGAAAAGCTAATAATCTGATGGTTGTACCAGTCTAAGAAGCTTTCTTGCCGTATCTTCAACTTCCTTAAGATGTGGGTCTGGGCTGTGTATTAGGCCTTCTATTGCCCTCAGAAGACAGTCCCCTATGACAACGAACTGTCTTTTTGCTTTATGGAAGCAGTTTTGCCACAAGTCTTGGGCTGACATAACTTTGGAGATACCTCCAACCTTGATGAATCATTGTCCTTGTCATTGGTTCCACTTGCCAGGGCATCTGGGCAGGTGGGGCTGGACAGAGAAGATGCATCTGCTGTCCTGGGCAGAAACTTCCCATTGCCCTCTACACCTTTAAGTCTCCACGTTTAACCAGGTGGAGAAATGATAGAGAATCCTCCTTATGTTTCCTGTCTGCCTGTGAGTCCTGTCCCAGGAAACATAGGGTGCAGTTCCGGATGTATTCTGCTGCAGTTTCAGTTTTCCCCTCACACTCCCTGATGCTTCTCAACCCATGTTCCTCCTCCCAAAACAATGTCACTAAGCAGAGGAGCTCCTTTGCCTGGACACAGCTCCCACGGTGCTGTGTCTGGTGCTGGTGTACGAGCAGAGCACACCCTGCATCCTGACACCCTGGTGGCAGTGTTTTCCCACTGTGGCTGTCTGAGCAGCTGTGCCTGTCACCACGGGTGCAGTGTCTAGAGTTGACACGGCCCTCTGGCAGTTTTATGCCATTGCTCCCTGGTTGAGCTGGCAGAGCTACAGTCCTCTTCCTTCACGCCCTTCTGTGGCAGCTAATTCTGTGTGAACTACCATGCCCTCGCTGATGCGCCACGCCCAAATTACCCATTCTGTTCTCAGCACTCCTGGTCACTTAGTGGTATCCAGATTCTTCTTTTGCTGAAGGCAGCAGCATGTTTGACCACTCTTGCTCCTCTCCCTGACAAGTTCCATCAGCCAATGTCATGCAAGCTACAGGCTTCAGGAAGCTCTCTCTGCTCCTCTGAGGATTCCCCAGTTTGGGAAATCTTGCCTTGCACACACTAGGATGCCCCTCTGTGCATGATCCTGGCACCAGATCTGCTTATTGAGTTAGATATCGACTCCTATCAGCATCAGAACAGATCTTCAGAATCACATCAAAACAAACTCGTTTCAATAGAGTGCTGGACTGCTAGGAAGAAGCTTCTGCTATTCCCACCATAATTAACACCTTTTAACCCACTTTTGACATCGATAGGTAAGAATTTCATTCATATGTGAAAATATTTCCCTTCAGTTTTATAAAAAAAACCCTCTTATTGCCATGTTGGATGAAAAATTCTCAAGAAAGTAAATAACAGCACCCTTTGATTTCTATTTCCTTTGAATTTCTAAAAGAACGATATTAACTCAGATCCTTAGTGAAGGATTAATCTCATCAAAAAATATAAATTGGCAGGGTGGATTAATCTCACCTAATAGTTGTCCACGGCACAGAATCTTTATCTGAAAAAGTCATGTAAAACACTCGTACAATCAATAGACAGAACAGGCACTTAGAGGGTCTCATTAAGCTGACCTATTTTAGATACTTATATTTGAACAAATATCTATTTCTCTCTAGTGCCTAGGAAATGAGCTTAGAATGACTAGCTCCAATGTCAAGCAAATATACTTCTAACAAACTACAGAATCTAATGGACTAGGATCAAATTAGGACTTGACTTATTCCCACTGAAGTATAAAATTGGATTTTAAGATTCCTTTAGAGCCAGAGAACATTAGTGTTACAAAACACATTAACTTTTTCCCAGATGTCATTATCACAGTTCTTCCTAACAGCTTTCAGCTACATCTAGATTAATCCTGACCTGTCATCATGTATTTGGATTTTGCATATGATTGAGGCCAACTTCATAGGTAAACTGAGGGTTTAGGCATTTTATTTTTACAAGAAAATTTCACCTGGAATTTGGGTCTAGAGTCATACAACTAAATTTTAAATTTAGAGACCTACAGTTCAGAAGTTCAACTCCAGACTATATAAGTGTACATTTGCACACATGTGTGAGCAGAGGATTCAAGTTTGTTGCCTAATTGATTCGGAACTGGTGCAGCTACTGACATTTGAGGTACCTGAGCACACTCAAAGTATTCAGCTGGGCCTAGCAGTTGTGTTACAAGGCATACATGACACTGGCCTTGTGAGGCAGACCTAAAACCAGCTGTGATTAGATGGTGATTGCTTAGATCACATGCCTAGGCTCAGGCCACTAAACATACCTCCTACACAATGCATGTGCCAGTGTCTAAAGAGCTCTTTTGTTGAGTAAGATACTGACAAACTAAATGGAGAAGGGAATAGCTGTCTCGGCATTTTTTGATTTTGTTGTTTTTTCTTCTGAAAGAATGAGGACTGGAAAATGTATTACTGCTTTGTAATCACTTTAATAAAATAGCCTAATTAATTATTTCTAGCAGAAAAATTGACTAAACCTAACAAAAAAAATTTAAAACCCAGGAAATTTTGTGTACTTTGAGCAACTACCTTGGAAAGTGATACAAAAGGTTAGTACAAAACAGTTGTGCAGAGGGAAGACAATGTGGGAAAAGAGAAAAACAAGTTGTCTGACAGAAACTGCCCTTGTAAATACAATATACACATGCTGAATTTCTGTTTGTGTTTTAAGGGACATTTGTACTTTAATTTGGTGCAAAATATTGCATAATGATTCTTCAATTTAGTGCATATTGATCTTTAAATGTGTCATTTTATACACAGATGCAGAAAATTTATGCTATGTTGGCATGGATTTGCTCAAAAAACAAATGAGCATTAGTCTGAGTTATTAAATAAGTGTCATCAAGTGGGAAAATATAAAATTTTTCAATTAAATAGACCTTTTCTGGACAAAGATAAGTGTTTGGTTTTACTGCATGTATGGTTTGCAAGAAAAGACAAGCAATTTCTTTTTTTCAATATTTAAATTGAAGATAGTTAAAATCACAGAAACATAAAATCATAGAATCATAGAGTCATAGAATGTTTTAAGTTGGAAGGGACATGATCATCTAGTTCCAACTCCCTTGCCAGAGGACAGAGACAGTTTTCACTAGACCAGGTTGCTCTAAATTACATCCAACCTTACCTTGAGGACTCCCAGGTTATGCACAGCTTCTCTGGGCAGCCTGTTGCATTGTCTCATCACCCCCACTGTAAATGCTTTCTTCATAATATCTAATCTAAACCTACTCTCTTTCAGTTTGAAGCCATTCCCCCTTGTCCTATCACTACAAGCCCCTGTAAAAAGTCTGTCTCCATCTTTTTTGTACCCTCCTGTAAGTTCTGGAAGGCTGCTATGAGGTCTCCGTGCAGCCTTCTCTTCTGCAGGCTGAAGAATGCCAACTCTGTCACCTGTCTTCATAAAAGAAGTGTTTAGGTGTTCCAGCTCTCTGATCATCTTCGTGACCCTCCTTTGCTATGCTGGAGACCCCAGCACTGCCTCCAGGTGGGGTCTTAAAAGAGCAGAGTAGAGGAAGAGAATCACCTCCCTCAGCTTGCTGGCCATGGTCCTTTTGATGCAGCCCAGGATACAGCTGGCTTTCTGGGTTGTAGGTGCACGTTGTTCAGGGCTGTCAAGGTCTCTCTGAATAGCATCCCTTCCTTCCAGCATGTTGAGGTGTTTATTTTGTGTGGTTCCACTTTCAAAAATTTGAGGTGTTTGTACTTTGATCTATTAATTTAGGTCTGGATATCCAGTGTGGAAAAATTTGGCTTTAGAGTTTGACCCTGGAATAAGTTGTCAATGAAAAGAAGAATAACTCTTCTCTCAAAGCCACAACTTAAAGTCTTATAAATTGCATATGTGCAATAGAAAAACATACAGATATGGGTAATATCTTCAGACCTCTGAAGTCAGATGGCATATAGAATCATAAAATTAAAAATAATTTAAATTGGAAAAGACCTTGAAGATCATCAAATCTATTAACCTAACACTGTCAAGTCTACCCTTAAAGCAATATCATGTATGTAAGCTTAAACTTCCTAATGAGACTGCTTTTCCTTTTCATGAAGGCTGAGTCATTTCCTAAAAAAAACACTGCATATAGGAATAGGAAAGGTGCATTATCTCCAGGCTATTGCATGGAATAGAAAATAACCCTAACTCTTTTCTTTCATTTAATGATTTTTGGGTGGTAGTGGTGGTCAGAAAATATATTAGCATTGCTTTTTACTTTTAGCACCAACTGTCCCTGAAGTTTATTTGGGTGAAAAGAGGTTCTTCGCATAAATTCCACACAGAAAGGAAGAATAACTACAGCAGAATAAAAACACAAAAATAACCTAACCTTTATCTTACTTAAGAACAAAGAAACACACAAACAAAAGGTACAAACAAAGGAAGTGTTTCTGCTTCTTTGACTTACAACACATTATTAGGAAGATTGTCTGATTATTCTGTGATGTTGAGGTATGAAATTTTAATTATTTTTGTTCCAAAGGCTAAGATACAGAACACAGCTGGGAAAAGTTGGGATTTTTTCTTACTTAAAAATACCATTTGGCTATCAGAAATACTTGCCACATTGCTTAGCCATATATTATGGTACCTATTGAAATCAATAAGGGATTGACTTTTATTGATATCTTTTTTAATGAATTCAGGACAATATGGTCTCCATTGGAAGTCCATCCAGAACTTCAGGAATGATGAAGACTGTGAGAATTTCACTTTTTGAAAAGAATATGTCCTTGATTCCCTTAGGCTGATGCATCCATAATGAATGTCTCTGCATCTATGCTGAGCCCCATTAAATCACTTTCCTGGATACAGAAGTACATCCATATGAATCAGCCTGTTGATCAGGCCCTGTATTCTGGCAAAGATCATCCGATTGATGCACAGACAGTCTTGAAATCCTATTTAACAACTTCAAATAGACTGTAAATGGGAGTTAAATGCTTTATAGGTTTCTGATGGCTTTTCACAGAGGGAATTACACCCTAAGTGAATGTACAGGCTGCCCATATCTTTTATACAGTGTCAGGATTTCATAAGCTTCCCTGGTTCAGAGAATTTCTTAATAATTTTTACACTGAGGGTTTCTCATGGGAATTGTTTTGTGCCTCAAATACAGATAACTTATAAACAGTTTTATGCATGGATTTATTTTTTTTAAACAGCAATTGTCAATTTGCCATTGTTAGAGAGTCAGAGGATTATGATTTTTTTTTCATTCTATCAAATTCTTATTAGTCAAATACAAAGAATACGACAAAGGTACTTGTGGTGTGTCGGGGTTTTTTTCCCCTAGAAATTAGGAGGTGTATATATCACTTATCTCTGATTTCTCTCTGCCTTCACTTATGCTAGTTATTTCATCAGAATCTCCATTGTAAGTTAATTCCGATAGAGATATAACATAATCACACTGGAACAGAGTCACTCAGAGTAGAAGGGACCTCTTGACAACATCTGCTCCAGTTCCCTCTTTGAGCAGGGTTAGCTACAGAATGATGCTCAGTACTAAGTCCAGTTGGCTTTTTACTGTCTTCAAGGATAAAGTCTCTACAACCTCTCTGGGCAACTTGTGCCAGTGTTTAAGCACCCTCATAGTAAAGAATATCTTGTATTCAGATAATAATTTCAAGTATTCAAATATTTGGCATTGCCTCTTGTCTTGCCAGTGAGCACCACTGAAAGAAATTTGCTCACTTGTATACATTACATCACTTAAGTGTTTATACATATTGATAGCATTTCCCCTAAGCCTTTTCTTCTCTGAGCAGCCCCAGGTTTGCAGCTTCTCTTCATGTAGGAGATGCTCCTTAATCATCTTTGCAACCCTGAGCTGGAATCACTCCAATAAGGCCATATTTCTTTCGACCTGGTGAGCCCAGAAGTGGACACCAGCACTACAGACACAGGGGAATAGATCACATGATGCACAGCTTACATTGCAAAGGTAGTAGGAAATATTGAAAAGCTTATAAATGTATGGAATACTTCAGATCTCTTTGTCAATGCATATTATTTAGGGCTACATGTTCAATAAACATCGTGGTTAGATATATTTTTTGTAAGCTGCTATTTATATAAGAACTTTTATTTTTTTGTGAAATGCTAATTTTGATAACTCTGATCCTCAATTCTTTTATTCTACATACTTAGCATTTATTATATTAGAGGAGACAAATGAGGCTCTGAATTTACTTTTATCTGCTTGTGCCCTACTCTAGGTAGAATCTACATCTGTGGCAGATTTATTTCATTTATGGAGACCGTTCTCATTAGAAAATTACTCAAATGCTTAAATTCTGACAGAGTATTCATTCACAAGCCAAGACAAATCCACAAGCCATTGTAAAAGAAACAATTATGACAAGATTTTTATAAATATTAAAGTTTATGAAATACAGATAAGATTTAGGAACTTGGGATTTGTATCTAACATTTCTATTACTTATGACTTACAGAAATCTTTTTCCTGGTTGAATTTATTGGTGGGTTTTTTTATTCTTTTTTCCCAGTCTTTGTACATCAATGGACTTTACAAGAAAAAAATCACTTTTGCTTTTAATTGTTTAGATAAGATTCTCTTCATTAATGAAATCATGTATGCTGCCACAAATTTTTAAGTGGTAGAAGAAACTTTGGCCCGTGCTTGTGAAGCCATTATTAAAATGCACTTTCATTGCAAAGGCCAAAGCAGTGATAAGCAGAGAAGTGGAAAAGATGAAGTCCATTTCTTGAATGGAAAGGGGGACGGNGAAAGAAAGAAAGAAAGAAAGAAAGAAAGAAAGAAAGAAAGAAAGAAAGAAAGAAAGAAAGAAAGAAAGAAAGAAAGAAAGAAAGAAAGAAAGAAAGAAAGAAAGAAAGAAAATAATAGCAATGCATAGTTGTTTAACTGTTTGCAATATTAGCTCTCCAAAATCATTAATAGACTATTTGATGGTAATGCTTTTAGACTGAAACAAGAACAAGAGTATGACAGTTGACATCCCTAATTTTCAGTTAATAAGGTTTCTAGCTAATCTTTTATTCACCACTGGTAAGACCATGATAGGAAATATATGTGCTGCCTTGTCTGACATACTTGTAGCATGAAGAAACTCAATGGGATTGAGTCCAGAGGGAAAAATACAAAATTATTAACAGTACTTAGAATTTAGCTGAGAAGGTAGCTCACAGTGGTTTTTTTGGGGATTTTGTGCTTCTTGTGGTTTGCTTTTGAGGTTTTTTGTTTTGTTTGTTTTGTTTTTTTAATAATAATTTTAAAACTTAAATAGCAAAAATGGAAATACTTTCTGTGTGGATGAAAGAATATAATGACATATTGAACTATAGAAAATTTCACTTGGATGTCAAATACAATTTTCTGCTGAGAACAATACTAATTGCTTATGTAGGCTGCAAAATCTCCTTTGCTGATTTTTTTTTTTTTAAGAAGTATGTTTTTTATCAGTTGTGTTTAAGGTATGTTAGATCTCATAGTTGATATAGCAAAAATTTGGACTAGGTAAATTTTCAAGGTTTGTTTATCTTTTTCTACCATGATATTTGTTAGTTTAGTAATAATGATGCTAGTGTTTTCTATTAGTTAATGTTTATTTGTTAATCATAGAATCACAGAATCATGTTTTATAGGGGACCAGCCTTTTCAGAACATTTCCTGTCTTTATCACACAGACTGCCTTGCTCTGCACATTTTCTCATACTTTAGCACAGCCACTCTGACACTTTTCAATACCCTGGACCCTCCTTATTGGTTACATAGTCCTGGTTAGTTTGTAGTTCCTTGACAGCCCATGTCTTCACATGACCGAGGATGTTAATTTCTTGTGTTTATCTTCATCACGTTGATTGTCAGTTTTGTGTCTGTATGTTTTGTTTATGTCTTCCCCCTTGTGGTGGTTTCCACAGTATCCAATTTAACAAGGTCTCCATCAGTTAATCTTATTGAAATAAATGTTCCCTAATTCTATATACAATTCTATTACAGTGAGCAAGCCTGGGTCTTGTTACTGTCTCTCTAATCCTGATCAGTGAGATTTGTGCCCATATGCGTTCTCATGTATGGCTTCCTCCTTTTCTCATTATTCCCTTTTTGCATTTAAACTGCCTATATTCTGAGAGGAATATTCACTCTCTCCTCCCATACGCCCTTCAAAGTACCACAGTAACTGGCCTACTATTACTATATTTATTATATGTCAGTTGCACTTCGTTTAAATTAGCAAAAAATTCTTGACTTCATATATGAGGTCTTTTCCATTTCTTGCCTACAAGATTTTGAGTGTAGAAGTGTTAGCATACAAGGGACAATACTGTAGATGAGTTGTGCCTTTCTTCCTTTCTCTATCCATTACTAAAGTTCATTATATTTATCTTGCATCTAAATAGATACTAGAAATAGTTTGGATTTTTTTATTGCCTTAAAGAAGTTTTTTCCAGATGTAATTCCTATTTAGGTTAATGTAACTCTCTGACTATTAATTACAACAAATGCAAATGGTACAGGGATATCTAATCTATCCAAACTCTATGAATTAAAGTTGCTCTGGAAAGGGATGCTTTTCTCTTTTGAGCAACACTCTGATTCATAGTTTTTAAAAGAAGTGTCAAACAAGCTTTCATGCTTAAGGTATGGAAGAAAAGCAATCAAGCGATAGTCTGTTTTTTGAAAGACATATTTAAAAGCTTTGGAAAGAGTGTTTTCAAATAAAACCTAATATTTAACCAGATATTTGACACTGATTTTCATGCTAATCATCCTATTTTAAGTCTGGCTGCTGTTATTATAAGAAAGTTTAAAAAGAATAATCTTTGGAAAAAGAATAAGGTAGACCAAAGGGTAAAGCTTCTATTAAATTACTTTCTGCTCACTTGATAATCTTGGTGTTATGACCTTGCTAAGGGAAAAGTTGAATAACTGAATATAGTGAATAGTGGATGACAGGGCAATGCAAACAAGGACACCATCATGGAGTGATTTGGCTGATCACTCCTGGAATCTGGTTATAAACTCAGATAATCACATACTGTCACACTATCCTGAAACACACAGAAGCTGGGGACCAAAGTCATTGATGCTGAGCCCTGTTCAGAGCCTGATTCAGAGACTGAGGGAAGTGAGTGTCACATGTCCCCAGGCTGGCCTGGTCTGACTCATTGGTGTGGTCACTGGGGCAGGTGTCAGGTACCTGCATCAGCTACCTGTGCATGTGTATTCCTGTAAGTGTCTGTGTAAGTGAAATGCTTTTCCTTATCCAGCCTATTCCACTTCATATGTTCATCTTAGCAACATCCTTTCCCCAAAATGACAGACAGTTAATAAATTGAAATAATTTGTCTTTACACATCTTGACATATTTGAGGTGACTAAATGAATTTTAGCTTATCTCATATATATTTCATAATGACAGATAAAAAATAAATTGTTGTCCAACTTGACGTTTATAAATAGATAGAGTAGCACTAATAAAAAGTGACCAGGTACAGAAAACATTTATAAGTAAAAGGTAGATGGTCCACACATCTGTGACTGCGGTGTTAGGGTGTTAACCCTTTCGTTGCAGCAGAGTAAAGAGAGTCACACGGTCATTCTCGGGATGAAGGAGAAGACGAGAAGAAGAAGAAGTTTATTCAGAAACTCACTGTTTAAGTAGCACGGCTCGCAACAATGAGAACAGAATAAAGATGATTGGTCCAGAGAGAAGACTCCCCATTCCCAGGGTCTGTTAACAGTAAACAGGTGTTTTTATCTTTATTATTAATTTTTCTGTGTTTTGACCAATTTATCTTTCCTGGGAAAGGCTTCTTGGCCTTCAGCTGAAACAGCTTATCACCCTGAGAAATGGTTCAAGGAACAGAGCTGAAAGGCTCGGGCCTGGAATAATTTTCCAGGCAGTTCTCTAAAAGGACACTACACACATCCACAATAGTGTGAATAAATTAAGATTTTTTGTTGACATGAAAAGAAAACTAGAGTAGAAAAAAAGTAAACTATGATTCAAAAGGTAAATAAATAGCATTATTAAAATCAATAGCTGTTTCTAAACTAAGGGACGATCTGTGGGATACTACATGGTTTTTTTCAGGCTTTCTAAGTATCAGTAAACTAAACAAATCTTAAACTATTCTCTTGTACTGACACTAACCTGTCGCACAATGCCATTGAATTCTCTTGGTCTCCCAAATTGTGTATTGTAAATGTCTGCTGACTAGTGTTCCCTGAAATATGTCCAGGGAAAGTGCTTGTCATTTTGGGATGAAAGTACACCGGCAACTGTTCTAGTAAATAATCAAGATAATAAATAGTTTAGTCTGTGTGTTGGGGGACTGGCACTATTTGTTTCATTCTTAGCTACATGAAGCTCAAGGGCCAGAGTCTACCTTCCAGACCATATGTTTGGCTGCCCTTTTCACATGCAGAATGAATCTGCTCACCTTTGCCTCATCTCCAGCAGAATTAGAATGATATCAAGCCTCTATTACAAGGCTGGAGTCCATTACTGAGCCTTAAAAATATATTTATACAGCTACTAATAAAGTTGTATTGAAAAAAAGGTAAACTTGGTACATAGTTCCTGTGTTTTCAAAAATACAATTTGCATTGATTTCAGATTTTTTTAAGTTTCTGAGAAGCAAAAAAATCTATTCTGCCATACATTTTTAATGCCTTGCACATTCCTGGTAACAAATATGATATATTGGTTGAGGATGAATGCAGTATTTACTTGTAGTGGTATCTTAATGTCCAATGCCTTTACCATTGCTAGCACTGTATGGATTGGAATTAGTTTGAGTATAATACCGGAAAATTCTGGAAAAGTTACTAACTTTTTAAGGATATTTAGATAAAATCTAGAAATGTTTACTATGTTCAATGGAATGCTTAAACCCCACAGATTCTGTTCATTTAAAGGAAACATATATTGCATAAAGTTTCTGAACTAAGAATTTTTTTCTATTAATTCTTATTGAAATTCACATATATATTTATGATAGTATATTTTTATTAGTTATAGTCCAGCACCCCAAAATTCTACACTGTATGAATTGAAAATGGTCTTTTTAAAGCAGAGCACTAGTTGAATTATTTTTTAAAGCTTTTCTGGAAACTGTTAAGGTGAAAAGCTGATTTGCCTGAACTTTTATTATTTTGGGCAGAAAATTGAACCAAACATGATAATTTAATTAAATTTCCATCTGATACAAATATCTATTGATTCTGTTGGATTTTTATTTTTAATCAAAAGCTACTTTTCTTTTAAATAAAAACAATAATTTATTGATGTTTATCAAACACGCTTTACTGAGTAAGTGGTTAAAGTTCTTCAGATCTTAAATCAATAAACATACTAACTGTATGCTTTAACTTTAAGCACATGATTTAGCTCTCTAGTGGAACAATTTACGTATTGGAAGTGTATTTTGTGTTCAAGTTATTAGTTTTTTATTTGGCTTCAAACAAAGGTAAAAAGACTAATCCCATCAAAGATGTTTTTGTCATCATTCAGTGGTTACTTGCGTTAAATTTCAGAAGACAGTAACTTGCAGTATCCTCACTCTTTTTTCTTGTGTAAATGAAATACATATGATCATTTTAAAGTTTCCTTTAATCTCCAAACAATTAAAATTTAATTCTTTTACTTGCTTTCATTAAAATGGAGAGGGGAATTAATTAAAATTAAATCTTTATGTAGCTGCATGAATGAGGCATGAGCAGACTTTCCACCACCCTTGTTACTACACTTTTTTGGTGCGAATTCTTATGAAGAGTACAATTTTAAAAGAGTATATTGACTTCTACTAGAAACAAGATTTTAAAAAAAAAGATACAAAGCAATACCACAATAAGCATGTAGAGCATAACTTCAGTTTAGAAGGTGCCAATTGCATATCAGAGTGTATAAGGCAAATAGTGTGGTGAAATAATACAGAAGATATTTTTTCTTTACAGATGGGGAAATTTCTAAGGATTCTTACTCTTAGATTAATAAAATTTGTCTGCCGATGACTTAGGCAATAGGCAATCCTCTGCCTGCTCTGAAAGATCTGAAAAAATTGTTTAATTTTATATATCAACAAATAATTTAATTATTTTAAAAGTTATCTTATTCTGTTTAGAAACTTGCTGTTCATGGCAAGCAGATTTTTAAATTATAGCACCTCCAAAAATAAAAACCTGATATTATAATTTTTATGACATTTGGGAGTAGTTTTACTGTTGAAGATAAATGAGTAAGAGGAAAAAGAATGAATCCACGCAAACAAACTGAAAACCTTGTGTCACATATAGTGGATAATAAGTTTTTTATTGTCTGAATAATTCTTAAGCATGAATAGATTATCTAAATTACTGTGCCGTTGTATGAAAGCTGTTTGCTATTAGTATAATCATACATGTCATGAAGAGTGATGATGGCATATTATACAATCAGAATTTACAGAATATAGCTGTCAATGCTATATTTAAGCTTCTTTTCAAAGGAGCTGGTGTTTAAAATTTGAATCTGAACTTCTACTTCTTGGAGAAATAGAAGTGCTGTGAACTGGTATTGTAAAATTATATCAAAATGCTGATTAGAAGAGCAGATAGTCTGCAAAACTGCACAATATAGTTAATAAAATCTTTTTTTCTTCAAGATCAATGCTCAGCACTATTCAGTTTTCTACACCTGGGCACCATTCTTAATCTAGCTTTTTGCTTTACATTTTGTTTAACCTTGATTGAAAAAAAAAAAAAAATATCATCATCTTTTGTTGTTCATACTTGTATGACCAAGAAGCCTTGATTCTGAGGTCTGGTTTGTTGTTGTTGTTGTTGTTGTTATGTTTGGTTTTGTTTTCGTTTTTGTTTTTTTTTAATGTAATTAGATTCAAAGGTAAGTACTGTTTCCTCTGCAATATGTGCAGGGTTATTGCTCCTGTGAGGCAACAAAGGTGCCAGAGTTATTTCATCACCTGTCCTTAACTTTCTTATTTTTCAAACCTGTTCTTTGTTGAACTTCTCTTTACCCATACAAATAGGAAAACAGTGGCTTATTGTCCTTCAAAGCTACTATAAGTACTCCTTTTTAAAGCTTCCAGAGAGCTGTAGGTTAGTGTCTACATAATACTTCGAAATAATAAACTAGGTTAAATATTTTTTTTCTGATTAGGTTTGAATTTGCACTTCTTAACTATTTTTTTTCCTCTGACAGAACAACTGGAACTCTGAAACATTTCTTTCATTGAATGAAAATATTGCTTGGTTACCAAATTAGGTAAGAAAATTTATCAAAAGTACTTTCAAATTGCCTAATACTTCCTTTCTTATTTAGGGGGAAGATTTCCCTGCAATCTCTATTTAAAATATAGCTTGACTAATTATCTTCAGAGAAAAATCACGAAGTGTTCTCAGTTCAGGAATGTAATAGCATTGTTTATATTCAGTCAAAGAGTCAAAAATGCTCTTGACCACTAAAACCATATTCATCATTCCATGCTTCATTAGTCTTATGAGAGGTGCACAGAGAAAACAAAGGTTGTTATTGCCTATATAGTTTCTTTTAGAAGAATGTGAAAACATCCTGGAGTCTTAGTAGATAATTATCCTAAAGCATCTGTTAAATGGTCATTATTAATCTACTTGGCAAATAATGTGTGGATGTCTTAGAAAATGAAGAGTATGGAATAGATAAAATAACGCTGTTCTCATGTAGACCTACAAGGCATACAGTCCTTGAAAATTGCTTGAAGTTCTTACCACAGCAAAACAAATATAAAATAGTTACAAAGAAAACCAAGGGCAATCAAAGGTAGCAAATTACTTTCATAAGAAAAAAATGTAAATAAGGTAGGATCCACCAGCTTGGAAAACAGTAGCCAGCGGAGGATATGCTAGTGGTCTAAACTCATGGATGGACAGAAAAGGCAAATAGCAAATACTTATTTACTGTTTCTCATTATCTTAAACAAACAAACAAATTAAAAACCAAACAAAACCTCTATAAAAATATTCATACTAAATCATAGACTTGTTTAAAACAACTTTTTTAAACATATATATATAACAAGGTTACTCTAAGAATTACATTGACAAGTAATTGTAGAAGCATTTAAAAAAAAGTATGCAAATATAAAGTTGATTACTATAGGCTAAAGTCCATGTAAACACCATAGTCAGCATGATTTTAATTACTAGAAACTTGGAGGATATTTTGAACAGAAACTTGCTTGTCTCCTTTCTCTTACATTTATGTTACAAGATGCTGTAGATCAAAGTTAAAAACAGAATCCTGGTCCTCATGCAGCATTTGTTTTGCCCCAATATGAATGTTCTTGTGTTTTTAACTACTGAATAACCCGATACTTAATCCTGCTATGTGCAAGTCTTGTGCTGTTCTACTACAATTGGATTTACTATATGATGAATAATACTAATAAAATATTTTTTTAATCATCTCACCATAATCATCTGCCCAGAAACTGCAATATATTTCAAACCTAAATATATAACTTTTGTAATGTTAAATTAATACGCAATGCACAGTACCTATTATATATTTGGGGCCCTGCTGGGGTACTTTTGCTAGGAGATGAAAACAATTAAATGAGCATTTGATTATTCAATAAAGTTACTTGTGATTTTAAGAACAATAATATTTTTCCAATTTTAGTGTAAGCAAACACAATCAACTTCCTTGTAAATTCTTCCTAGGCTTAGTTTTTTGAGCAAATATTGAAATCATCTTCTTCCTGCCCCTACCCAGTGTGTGCTGCAATAGACAGCTTTCCTATTGAGTGCATAAGTTTTCATTATTCCAGGAATTATAGCTGCAATAGAAACAATACTTCAACACATTTGAATTTAATGATCTATTCTCTCAGAACTGTAGCACCTACTCTAGAAAAATCTTCTTGAGTTAGTACTTGTTTTGGTCTATATATTTAGTGTTTTCAAAACTGGTTTCTGTGATTACACAGAGAAATTGGTTTGCTCCACTTCCTAGCCTCAAAGTAAATTGCCTGCCATGGCTTGTATTTAGTTTGATCATGGCAAGGCTTCTCAAAAGCCATAATATGCTATATATCGCTTGCCTCTTGGTTTTCTTCAAGTTTTATGGGATACCTTTGGAATCATAAGACAAGAGTATTTTGTCAGTGCAGTAAGTTTCTTTTCAGTTCAGGGTATAGGATCTCATGAGCATTATATGTTATTGGAAGAGTTGGGACTGAATATATTTTGTTGGTGAATCAAAGTTTGTGGAAATGGAAGTGTTTAAAAGATTGAAAAAAAAAATCAATTTTAAATCTTGAAACCAAACTTTCCCTCATTCATTCGTTAGCAACATAGTGTTGGGCTATGGATCAGTTTATACATTGTGGTAATCATAATGGCACTTTACATACCATTAGTCAGCAATCTTTTCTTTTTGTCAGTACACGATGTCATGAAGATCTTGTTCAACCATTTGTGATGGTGGCTGAAAGTCCTTGGTAACTCTTCCTCAAGGTGGAGCTGATTAAGTCTGAGAGCTCATCAATGACACAAGCTGAGGATGAAGTAGGCTGGTGGTCACTCTTCTTTCTCTTCTGATTTGCTTTGTTTGTGCATGACAGTCTTTTCACTTCTCCTATGTTGGGCAACAGCACTTGGAGCAGAACAAGGAAAGAAAATTATTTAACATTTGTTTTGAAAGAAATTGTTGATTTTGGAGTAACAAAACCAATGAATTTTTAATAAGAGCAAATATTATTTTACCCATGTTCTGAAATCCAATTTTTTAAAATGGCATTCAGGGTTTATTTCTGTGTAATATATAATTTCTATGGTATGGTATGATACTTAGTACTTGCACCAAAATTGTTGAACTTTAAGTAACTGTTCTGCTAGTTTTATTTCTTAAAATATCTCACTCCTCTTAAAAAACAACAAAAAAAACCCAAAAAAACAACAAAAAAAAGCTATTTGAAAGTTTAGGTGCTGATAGAAAGAAATTAAGTTGTAATCAGAGATAGCCATGGAAATCTATGTTTACTATTCCAGTGACACAGTGGCATTGACAGTCACCTACCTTCTTTGTCTCTGTGGTTTATGTAGCAGAAGTGGGAGGAATGCAAAGGCAGGGCATATTTCCTGTAAGGTCATACTCATTTTGTAGTATTAGTGAGATAAACAACTATTTTTTAGAGTACATTCTGATGTGTGCTTCAAGTGGTCTTCTAAGAGGCTTAATTTAATACTATATACATGTATGGAGCAATGTATGTCAGATTCCAGAATAAACGGAGGAAAACTAAAAGCCAATTTGACTTATTCAATGTAAGTTAACTAATTTTAAGAATTAGTTGCTGATTACCAAGTATTATCTGTCTACCAGAAATATTTTCAAATTGATAGTAAAGAATAAAAATCTCTGTCCATTGCTTTATTTGGTATTCGACTACGCTAATATATAGCTTTGTTTATGAGGTACACCTTACATGAACTGAAGTTGATAATCCTATTAAAAAAAGTCAGATCAACAATTCTTCGAAAGGAAGAGGAAAAAGAAAAATATGACCTCTCAACTATTTCTGTACAGTTTCTCTGATTACCAGCAAATAGTTGTACTTCCAATGACATTCTAAACTAATATTTTAGCACTCAACTCAGTTTGGTTTTGGTTTTTTTTGTTGTTGTTTGTTTGTTTTTTGTTTGTTTGTTGTTGTTGTTGTTTGTTTGTTTTCCAGTGGATGACCTTTGCGGCGATTTGTCAACATCTGACAATTCTTGAAAATTTAGTCAATTTTATTTCATTTCCTAAACATGTTTCAAGTCATGCATGTATGGACTGGACTATGGGGTATATTTTACAGAATTTTAAGGTAGATCAGTGAAGATTTCTAAATTTATACAGCAGTTTGTAATAACTGGTAGGTCTTCAAGTTGAAGCCTCAAGAAAGTTGCTTCTAAACTGGCTGAGATGCAGTAGTGTATAGCTGTCATAACTGCATAAGACATCCCTAAATAGGATATGTTATGCAGTTGCCACCTCAGGCTGTGACTGTGACATTTTGTTACTGTTTGAATTTGGTTTAGCTTAACCTTTTTTTTTTTTTCTTTACTAGCAGCAGATCAACAGTAAAGTGTTCTTGCTTTGAAGTAACTGTTCAGAGATAGGTTTAAAGGAGTCTCTCACTGCAGTCTTAGTAAGACTTGCTGTATCAGTACCTTTCTCTGATCTCGTGTATTTCCCACAGTCTTTTGCAGATCTCAAGCTGCACCCTCTGAGTTCAATGCTTCATTAACAAACAGTAAAAAGAACAAAGGAAAAATCAATGTGTGCATGTGTGTGTGCTTAATTACCAGCTCTCAGTAAAGGTGTCCAAAGTCATGCCAGCAGACCAAGGGGTTGCAGACACCAATGAGCCAGAAATAACAGAGATATATTGTGCAGTTGTGTTGAGTACTTAGTAACTTGAATAAACTGATCAACTTCAATAAGACTGCTTGCTCAACTGAGAACTCAGTAAGGTGATTCAACCGTTTTCCTGTCTGGCATTTATCACCTTTAGAATTGCAAAGTTTGGCTCTCATAGGTACTAAAATTATTAGTCCTAGTAGAAAACTATAATATTTATTTTTTATAAATTATGGTCCAGGTAATTAAAGTAATGTGGATATAAATGCAAATAATATTTTATCAATATGCATAAGGCATATTCCAATTTTTATATTAAAAGAAAAAAGCAAATTAATCCTCTGTATTCTCTAGTTCTGCATAAATAGACATGTTGCACAAGATGAGTTGCAAAAAATCTGAGTATTTTCTCTTTATCAGACTGCTGCAGCACCAGCATTTTAGTATTTATTAGGTTAGTAGAAATATACTCTGAATAACCTTTGGGGATAGCTTTAATTCTTGTAGTGCTGGTTAAAACTCTAATAATACATACCAAATTATATTTGTTTCAAATTACTTTTTTAAATTAGTACTGGCACTTTAGACTGGTATCATATAACCTTTTATATTCCCAACACGTTTTGTGATGCCCAAATATATCAGCATTATTCCAGCATTTCTTTTATCATTTTATCATATTATTNATCATATAACCTTTTATATTCCCAACACGTTTTGTGATGCCCAAATATATCAGCATTATTCCAGCATTTCTTTTATCAAATTCCATATGTAAGAATTGAGATCCAATCTAATCTATGTCCGAACTTAATTTTCTTTTTTTCAGAGCTTTATAGAGTGTTCTTCCTCATCCCCTGGCTTTTACAGAACTCTCTCTGTTGGTACTTCTTGTTTTCTTGATTGTAGTGATGATCTGCTCCTTCTCAGAACTGCATGCATGGAGCAAAGCAGATAGATGGGAAATCAGATTTACTTCTGTGAAGACTTTCTTGCTTAAGAAGAATAAATCCATCTGTAACTTTTAAACAGTTGATAATGTCTGAACATCAGCAAGTTACCCCCTGCAATGTGTTTTCTATCTCCCTTTTTCAGAGTTGGCAATTCGAAGTCAATTTGTCAAACTATGGCAAGAAGCATGTATAAATTGCATATGTTGCTGAAAATATGCAAATATATGAAAATATCAGCTGAAAAAAGTAATGACTCCTTTGATACCATATTGTGTGATATTAATGCATAATTGATGAAAACTACACTGGCCAAAAGTAGTTCAGATAGAACCCCTGTAAAGCTTGGGGTTGATGTTTCCAAAAGGCAAACCCACAATAATTAATATAGTTTCAGATAAATTATTCTGTCAGTTGAGTCAGAATTGGCATGGTCTTGGTTGGAGCACTGTATTTATTTTGCCTGAAGCATGTGTCTCTATGTTGGATATTGCTAAAGAAGTGAGGAGGGTGGGCAGGTGATTTTTCCTCTACCCTGCCTGAGTTCCGCTTGCCTTTAGCTGAACAGAATAACAAACAGCCCCTTTCATAGAGCTGTATGAACTGCAAAATTGTTTTGCCATGGCTAAGTGATGAATGAAGTCTACTTTAAACAGAACTTTTATAACTTTAAGTGACTTTAGTTAAAATAGAGCATATTTCTATATAGGAGGTCGGGCATGGAGGGAGGATGAATTGTTTGGTTTGAAATGTAGGTCTCTTTCTTAAAATAAGCCAGAAACCAAACTCCGTTTTTATTCATCCCTACGTTAACTTCGGTAAATTCATTTTCAGTATGACATTTAGTAAGATTAAAAGATTTGCTGAGTACAATGAGTGAAGTCTGAACCTCAGAGTGCCATCAGAAGGAAATAAAGAAGAGAGGGAGAGTGGACCCCAGACTGAAGCAGGTTGGCTGGCAGGATTTATGACCCCATGGGGCTAACAAACACTGAAGCAGTCTGTTCCCAAAGAACTGCACCCTGTACAAGGGACCAGTGCTGGAGCAGCTCATGAGGAAATGTGGCTCATGGCAGGGATCCCGTAGTGAATCAGGGAAAGAAGACAAGGTGTTCTCCCACTGAGGAGGAAGGAGCAGCAGAGACCATGTGTGGTGGGCTGAATCCCAAACCCCATTCTGATTTCTCCTGCATTGCTGAAGGGTAGGAGGTAGAGAAAGTAGACAGTAAAGTTGAGCCTGGGGAGAAGGGGAGGGGAAGGTGTTTAAAGCTTTGATTTTTGTTCTCATTATCCATGA
Organism: Toxostoma redivivum; assembly: GCA_013397375.1. NCBI lineage: Eukaryota > Metazoa > Chordata > Aves > Passeriformes > Mimidae > Toxostoma > Toxostoma redivivum. The sequence continues at coordinate 55,987 of VXBI01008668.1, read as the reverse complement.
TTTATCTGATTTGATTGGTAACAAATTTAATTATTTTTCCTCAGGTTGGGTTGCTTTTACCTGTGATGGTAATTGCTGAATGATATTTCCCTGCCCTTACCTTGATTCACAAGCCTTTTGTTGTATTTCCTCTTCCTTCTCCCACTGAGGAAGAAAGTGATAGAGCAGCTTTGGTGGGCACTAGCATCAGCCAGGGTCAATCCACCACAGAATTTTTTAACTTTCTCTCACATATGCCTAAGAGATCATATAACAACTGCTCAAAAGGAAACACAATGATCTTGTTATATTGTGAAACTCCCTTTTTTTTTTTTTTTTTTTTTTTTTTTTTTACTTTTTTTTTTTTTTTTTCTGNTGAAATTCCCTTTTTTTTTTTTTTTTTTTTTTGTTATATACATTCTATGTACTTTTCTCAGTAAAAGCAGACAAGAGAGAAGCCTTTAAAGGAGACAGGATCAGATTTTCATTTTTCTGTCTAAGCAGGCTAAACTGTGGGTCTCTGGGGGAAAGTGTACTCAGTAATGAAACATTACAACAGAACACACAGGACTTGGGCAGATTTTTCTTGCTTTTCTTTATCTGTTGGCAAAACAAAAGTCTTTACTAGCTTTCTCACAGGTTATAAATGTTTTTTGAAAAATTTCCTGGATTCATACAGTACCTTGATTCCTCAAAAATCAGTTACTTATTTGAGACTGTTATTAGTTTTCCTTCCTTCC
>VXBI01008668.1:42056-55203 GCA_013397375.1 Toxostoma redivivum | reverse complement strand
CTTCCTTCCTTCCTTCCTTCCTTCCTTCCTTCCACTTTCTCCTCTCCTCTTTGTTTTTCCTCTTTTTATGTGTTCATCTGACATGGGATCAAATGCTTTACATTCAACTTTCTCTTGAAAATGTACAATTTGGACACTAATTAATAGATCATATCAAGTCATTCAAATGTGAATAATTTGTGTAAAATAGACTTTTAAAGGGGTCAATAGTAATGTACACACACTAATGTATTTTCATAGACTAGATATTCACCTTTTTACTGGTGGTGAAATCTCATCAATATCTCAACAACAGCAATTTCAAAGATGTTTAACTGAATCTTTTTTGTGCAGTTTAAATAAATATTATAAATCTAACTTAGCAGAAAGTACATTATTTTGTTGTGAGAGTTTCCTGACAGAGTCAGCTGTTTCTAAAATACTAAGTATAATTTTCTAAAAATACTTATTCTATTTTCTAAGCATGTAGAATGTGACATATGTGTTTAGGTTTCAGTCTCAAGACAGAATTTCCAAATTTCTCAGATAAATTATGTATTAAATTTTTAGATTTTTGAAAAATTTTCCCTATCCCTAACTCCCCCAAGAAACATAGGGGCCAAATGACATTAATGAGATGTGGTTTTGTTTGGGTATGTAATTGCATTTTTCCTATTAAAAAGATCACAAAACTTTGAAGATCAGATCCTCAGTCTGCATAAGCCAGCATGTTTCCAACAAGCATTGACATTTACGTCAGCTGAAGGTGGATTCAGTGCCTTTCCTGGCAACATAATTATCTGCTACTACTTCACTGCTCCACAAAACAAACAGACATATATACAGTGGTTAAAGAATCAACCTCTGACAAGTGCTGTTCTCAACTTCTGATCACTTTCAATGTTATCTGCTAGAAAATATGCTGAAAAAAGTTCTTTGTGTTTAAAAAAAATACATATAACAAAATAGTGACTGCTCTGCAATGATATTTTTATTCTGCTATTGTCAGGGTGCAGTGTAGCTTTTTTCTTTGTATCTTTCAGATACACAAGGGTTTTGTTCTTGTGTCATTTGTATTTATAGGTGATATACGCTACACCTATATCCTTTTTTTGGAGCACCTATATGTTTGAGGGTTTGGGTGTGTCTTCTTTTATATACTTGCTTTTTAAAACCACAATACAAATTTACAGAAAGCCGGGTAAATTATATAACTAATTTTATCTTCTCTCCCTGGAAGTGAAGCAGTTCTGTTAAACTATAGGAATAATACATGTAGTTTCATGCAATCAAAGTAAATTTAGACAATGTGTAAATTTGTATACGTGCTTACAAGGCAAACATATAGTAAGTAAATGAGTGACTGATATTGCTCTGACAAGCCTCATTGCAAATTGTAGAAAATTAATGTGAGTAAATCAGCAAATTAAAACTGTATTATGACTGTCCTATATAGTGATTTATAGTATTGCAATTGACAATGAAAGTACACCTAATTTAATCTAATTATCTACTTTTAGAAAACAAAAAAGGAGTACTCTACAATTATAAAGACAATGGGGGAAGGGGAGAGCACTGTGTCTTTTGTGATTTTATTTATCTGGTTTTATGAACAACCAGATCTAGGATGTTTAAGGTAAAGTCTGAGACAAGAATGATCAGAAGGCCTGAACTGACTCCAAAAACTTCCATATAGCCGCACTACACCTAGCCTGTGATCTGGTCACTAGTTTTCTGATCTCTTTAATTCTTGTGTTATTATTTAAATGGATGTGTTTTCCAACTTTGGAAGGAGTTTTATTATGCTTAAGAATAAATTAGGCTGTATTCTTAAAAGGATATTATTATTACCCCCAATTTTTAAATCTGCAAAGAACTTAGAATAAACAAGATCTTTATACACAGAGATTAGGCATGAAAATAATTAAAAATTAGAAAGTCAGGTATAAAGAACCTTACCAAAGGGAAGAAAAGCCTAGAATACAATTCTCACTTCAAGAAATCTGTGTGCATTTTGCAGTAAGGAGATATGGTAACCAGTGTGCAAACGGTGTTGAGAGTTTTAACGATAACATTTCTGCTGTTTCCATAGTACCAGCCTAGAGTTAGCTCCTGATTTCTAGCTTTCTGAAGTTAAGAATTATGTATTTTCCTCCCACAAAAAAAAGCCTTTAACTGCAGCTTTTTCCCCTCCAGTTACATCTCCAGTATCCCCACTTTATATATTTTGCCTGTTTCACAAAACTTCAAATTAAATGTTTGAAACTCCATTAGTGGAAAGAAATAGTGTCCCTTCCCATTATGGCCATTGCCAATTAAGCATGAGTTAAGTTTGCATGAGAAAAGAGCAAGAATTATTAAAAGTTTATTGAAAGTACAAATTTTTTTACTGAACCAAGCAACAGCAAGATCTTTAGTGTGGTCTGAGAATAATTAGCAGATCAAGACACTCTGAGTCTTGGGTGAAAGAATTTGTCCTGTGAACCCTAGGCAACCTTAGATATCATACAGATTCACAATTTTTAGGCATGCAGAGCAACATGAATTAAAAAACCAGTAGCAAAACAGATGGCATTTCTATTTGTGATTATCTAAAGAATTAAGTGAGATTATTGTTGCTTTAACTGTCTCTCCTTCCCATCAGCAATGTGAAGGGAGGGAAGCTTAATTACCTGTATAACCCATGCTATCCAAAATATATTCTGTTGGTTTTCTATCACACTCAAAGTTCTCAATAATCATTCAAGAGAAAACCCAGTACTGATCCAACGCACTAGCAAAAAATACATAAGGAATGGAAAACTCACAATTATGGATTTCAGTTTGAATGTACATATGCATGTGTATGCATATACTTGCACTTGTATGGGTAAAATATCAATTTTAATAACTTGATTTTACATACAAAACTACTTATAGAGAAATATATATATGTGGACGCATATATCTGCATACATATACAGATATAAAATATAGAGATACATATACAGATATAAAATTAATGAAGTCAGCCATCTCACCTTTTCCTAAGATGAGGAAAAACATCTTAGAGCATTGGTTGATGAAAAGCTCAAAAAGATCCACTAATGCATGCTTGCAGTCCAGAAAGCCATCATCATCTTGGACTGCATCTAAAAAATTGAGTCCAGCAGATGATTCTCCACCTCTACTCTGCTTTTGTGAGACTTGAGGTGCTGCATCCAGCTGTGGGGGCCCTAACACAAGAAGGATTTGGACCAGTTTGAGAGAGCTCAGAGGAGGTCCATAAAGATGATCAGAGGGCTGGAGCACTACTCCTATGAAGACAGGCTGGGAGAACTGTGGTTGTTCAGCCTGCAGAAGGGCAGGCTCCAGGGAGAAATTCTAGCAGCCTTTCAATACCTAAAGCAGCATACAAGAGAGCTCAAGAGGGACTTTTTGCCAATAAGGGAAACAGCTGCAAACTGAAAAAGGTTAGATCTAGATTAGATATTAAGAAGAAATTCATTATTATAAGGGTGAAGAGACAGTGGAACATATTGCCCAGAAATGTGGACCATCTGGAGCAGTTCAAAACCAAGTTTGATGGGGCTTTTTCTTGTTCTAGTAGAAGATACCCCTACCCATGTCAGAGGGGTTTGGAACTAGGAGGTCTTTAAGGTCCCTTCCAAGAAAAACCATTCTATGATTTGAGGAAATATATACTTCTCAGTAGGTGATAACACTGTGTCTTCATTCTAATTTAGGTGACCTGTTACAGTAGTAAGATTAATCTGAAATTTTAACTCTGAAGATTTCCCAAGCATAGTATCATAATTTTACTTTAAAGTTAGGAGTGAACATATTTACTCTGCAGCCAGGCAACATTCACAGATTACTGTCTATTCTACTAATTTTGGTTTCTTTGTTTTCTGCTGATGGTAAGAATTGTTACTTGAGAAATGTTGAAGAAGTGAAGAACATCTGAATAAGGTCTGTTTCACAAAAACATGTTGCAAGTTACACTTCAGTAACTTAGCAATATAATTAGGTTGATGTAGCATTCACATTTAGAGAAAGAGGATACAAGTGTGTCACTTGAAAGGAGTTGAAAGGAGTCAGCTGGTTGACAGCTGACAGCATACAAACCTAACTTAACCCTCTGGAAACATACCTTGAGCTTACCCAGCCTGCTAGTCAGTGTAAAAGCCACAGAGTCTCCAGAACTTCTCAGAAGCCAAATTGAGAGTGGGAACAGCCACCAACTTTTCTGCTGGACTCCATCATCTCTCTTAAGGGACAGAAGCGTCAGGTAATTCTTTAAAAAATGCTATGATTATATCTGTATGTCTGTATCTGTGATTATATCCTTATATCTCTGATTAAAGATCCTCAGAATCCAAGTCCATACAGTATCCAGTGTCATTTTTATCTTAAATTTGTCAGAAGTAAAAATTAAACACAAAGTATTAGCCTGCGTAAAATACACAAAACAGCTTCTTTCTCCTGATATACCTTCCTTTTATATTTTGCTATCTTTTTATAATTGCTTTGAATTTTCTGTTTTATCTATTTTTGTTGCTTTTCTCTGTGTAGACATCTGGCTAATAAGTACAAAATTTGCTAACCTAAACCGGACTGATAATCTATAACAATCAAATGCTCTGTTTAAATGTAGCCTTTGAAATGTTCTAGGAATAGTATCAAATGTTAAAGAAAATTCCCAGTTCTGTGAATGAAATTGCAGAAAGCTACAAGTAATATAGATGAAAATAAAAAAAAAAAAGAAAAAAGAAAAAAAAGGCGGGGGGGGGTGGCTGGATATATAATATATTTTAAATAAAAACAATAAAATAAAAGGGTCATAATAAGTTTCACGTACCTAACAAGTGATCACCAGGAAATTATAAACATTAGAAATGCAACATCTTATCAACCAAAGCCCTGAACACTTAAAAAATGTTTCAAAGAACTGTTAAATGTAACAAACAAAAGTAAGAAATTAATAGAGAATAAAATGAACTTCAAAAACACATTATCAAGATTGTCTGGACTGGCAGGAGATATATGCCAAAAAAAAAAACAAAACATGAAAAACAGGAAAACAACTGAAGAATTGCTGAGATAACTTAATGGTGCTTGGGGATGAAAAGAATCTTATGGGCTGCTACCATCATTAACATTTATCATCAATGGACTATGAATGACAAAAGGCTATTTACTTATCTTTTTTTCCTGTTGGTTTTTTTTTTTTTTTTTGTCAGGTGAGACAGCACATATGGGGTTGGAGGATAGAGCATATGAACATGTGCATATTTCAGAATTTTAATCCACAGAACAAGAGATTAAACAATATATTTAAAATTTCTGCAAGATTTCTTATGGATTTCTCAATCATTAAGAATGAATTCTATGAATTTCACTAGTCCATGTTTCATTACAAGGGTTATTTCTTACTACCATGGTAAGATTGTGCTCAATTAATACAAATAGAATCATTGATTTCAAAAGTACTTTCTAACCTAATTAATTCTGTGATTTGTTTGGAAAATTATTAATGATAAAATACTGCATTTACAGAATGTGGACTTGCATATCTATCCAAGGATTTCACTGTTGCTACAAAAAAACTGTGATATATAAATAAAAAGTGAACAGGTGAAATATACTGCTGCTGTAAATCAGTGAACTAGGTCAATTTTTTGAATTATATCTGTTTATTACATGAGTTCTGATTAAAATTATCTTTTACCTACTGAAAGAAATCTGAACTTATATATATTTTTGACCATGATTTATACTGGTATGAAAATATATGGCACACAATGAGATATTTTATTCAAGGTAATAGCGACAGTGCATAACTATGATGTATACTATAGGTATAATCACTTTTAGCTTTTGTTCAAGGTACCTGTGGTGTTGTGGTTTAGTTATTTTCATGGTTTTTCCTTAAGTCGTATTTGTTTAAATGTTCTTTGTACAGATGGTTTTTCCCAGTTATCCCCCTCTGTTATCCTCCCAGTTGGTCCACTCCAGGTCCCCTTTTTCCCGCCGTTAGGCTTGTTTACTCCCCTAAGCCCCTCCTATCCTTCCCGAATCTTCCCTGCCAATCTCCTAAGCCCTATCCCCTCCTAGTTATCAATCACCCGTGGCCACGCCCTTTGTTCTAGATAGTTCTGTGTTTCCCCAGTTCTTGTTGGTTCATTCGAATTGTACCCCTCCCACCGTGTATCCTATTGGATCTTGGTAAAATCACCCCACCTTGTGCTCCTCCCTTGGGTTCCCCCGATTGGTTACTGCTTGCACCCTCCCCTGGGGGGAGGGCCCCTATTTAAGTTCATGCTTAACTGTTCTCCTCGCCTTTGGTTGCCTCCTCTCCTTGTGTTACCTCCTCCCCTGTTTTGTTCCCTGAATAAACCCTGTCTCTGGATCCAACCAAAGGTCTCTCCCAGCCCTTTGTCTTTCACCGTCGCGTCGCCGGTCACGAAGGCATCGGCCTTACTTGGACTTAGGGATTCTAGGAATCCCGAAGACAAGCCACTCCTGCCGCCTAGCCCACCGTGTGAGCTAGCTGGGTGGACAGCGAGTGTGGTGGTCAACGGTGGACAGCGACACTGTGGTTCTAATATATGTGTCCTGGCTTACAATTCAAAATGTTTTCTATCACAATCTGTTTAAACAAAAGAAGGGCTGATCCTTATCTCTGTGGGAGATATCTTCTGTTAATGGGCCATTAAGTCCCACTGCCTGACTGATAAGATTACATCATCCCATTGGGAGATGCTCCATCCACAGGGAGGAGCCATGCCTTTCCCACCTAAATAAAAACTGAGATTTGAAACACCAAAGTGGCCTTTTACCCTGGATTCCAGAGGAGAAAACCAGGCTTTCCCACATCATCGCTGGACCTTCGGAGGAAAACTGCACCTTCTACAGGAGCACTGCTTCAACAGAACCACATCTGTCATCCAGGAGGACTGCAGCCACCATTTAATGGGACTGCACCAACACCCTGATTGCCAGGGTGTCAAGTTGTATTCTGACTCTGTCAGTGGTCTTTGTATTATTGCATGTATTCTATTTTTTCCTATTAAAATTGTATTACTGACTTGAAGTCTCACTGGTTTTGCTTTTCAAACCAGTACAAAACGTGACTTCCTTTGTCTTTCTTTGACTATCCTTAAAAGTTTTTATCATCTGGAAATCTGACTTGTTCTTTTTTTTGTACCTTGATGACATACTGAAATAGTTACTACAGTTATAATAGCTGTATGTGTTCTAATAAAAAACTATTATTTTTAATATTACTACTTCTACTGATACTAACAAGACTAATGACAAATAATTTAAAAGAAAAAATCAACCCTTATACTCAAGCATTGCATTTTTAATAATAATAATATTGAAGGATGATCAAAGGATAATAATAATAAATAAGGATTGAAGAAAATAATAACATATCACTACATAAGAAAAAAAATCTTGAGTAATGGCATATAGTGGATTCTGAAAAAAAAATAATTAAAAGGTTTCAAAGATTTGTGCTCTATTTCTTTAAGTTATATTGTCTTTTATGCATTTACTGCCTTTTAGATAAATTTATATTCGTTTAAATAGTAGTCCTTAACTATACAACTAAGAGGATCACTTTTCAAGGTTGCTTATGGGCAAATAAAGAGAACTCTTAACATTTTAAATTAAAATTAGCACTTCAGGATTCAGAAATCTGATCCATACTGTTAAATTCATCTAACAGTGCAAAAGAGGCCTTATATATATTTAGGTTTGTTTTGTATATTCTAAGCATGAATTCGCACTCATTTGATCAAAGGAAGCAATAATATAATTTGTATGATATCTGAAGTATTATGACACCAGACTAATCTATTCAGGCAAGTAATTTGAGATGTGATGTCCATACCTGAGCTAGGCAGCTGACTCCCTTTACAGACCGTGACAAAATTCAGCATTTGTAGGTTATGATTCACCTTATCCCTAAATTACTGTCCAAATGATGTCAGACAGATAATTTACTAAGAGTATCTGTCTCACACTATTGATTGTAAGGCAAATTCACATCTAAATTATAAACATTCAAATACAGGAAACAAATCTTATCCTTTAAGAAAAACACCAGACCAAACCTATTTGTTTAATTTTATATTTCTGTGAGGAAAAGACATTGGAAACCCACAGTATATGACAATAAATATTTGTATTTGTTTTCATTTCTTTTTTTTTTTTTTGATTGACAGTGATAAATTGATTATTTTAAAAAAAAGTCTTGCTTCTGATAGAGTACAACTAAGTGGCCCCTGAACACCTACATTCCATAATTGCTGCAAGAAAATATTGTGGTGTGTCTTTTCTCATCATCTCATTAGGTGTTCTGGCCCTTCATGCCAAATCATTCCTTGACTATGAGTTACCATTTCTGAGCACTTACAGTTTGTGTTTCCCCTTCAGCCTGTAAGAATTCATAAAACAGAAATCATATTTCAGCTTCATCTAAACAGTTTAAAGCCATACAGTAATCATAGTCACTAAGAATATGTTTCAAGTGTTAAAAAGATTTAGCTACCTTAGTAGTATTCTTTTCAGCAAGAACTGTTAGCAAAATATTTACAAACCCATTTTAAAAGGAAATTAAATACAGCCAAGGTAGTTGAAAATCAGTATGGTACAATTGCTGTTCTTCTTAGATGTGTGGGTTTAACTATTCCATTTATCACGTCTGGCTGTTCCAAAATTTCCACAGTCTCTTCCATTTTGGATTATGGCATAGCCATATGACAAACCCGGTGCTTACCTTTTATAGTACTACTGAAACTGTGCTCATAATATTTTACTTGTGTTGGTTCAGTCACGTAGTCAACACGGAAGACCTCAGGGTCTCCAAGTATGTCTTTTATAACTGCCTTTTTTTCACAAAAGGACACCTGCTGTTTAACAAAGACCTTTAAAGACACCCTAAACCCAAATCTGTTCTTTATATGTTCTTAGAACAAAAACATTATGGAAAGAACTTCCATATCAAGACGTTTTGAGGCAAATAATTTATGATGTGCAAAAAGTCTCTGAGGCAAAGATGAGTGAGGTGGAGGCCAAAAAATAAGAAAAAGCAAAAGTTCAAAGAGAATTCAATACTATTTCCCAGCTATAAGAAATTCATATTCCAAAGATGAAACTATACATGTGGATCTTTTGTTCTCACTGCATTCAGCTCAGATTTTGTAAAATAGTGGAATTACCCAATAAAAATAATCATGGTAATTTATGTAGAACAGGCATGCATACAAGAAATAAGGCCAAAATCAAAATGAGGAGTGAGAGATGCAATCTGAAAGATAAAAAAGTAAACTGAAGATGTAAGCATTTTATATCAGTTTTAAATAGATGGCTTAGTTAAAAATTTCTGTCCCTGTCACACTGATAGGGTACCTTGTAATTAATCAGGAATTTTCCATTTTAAACACGGAGGAGTTTAAACACAGGGGTTGTCTGATTGACTGAGGTTTTTTTTACAAGAACCATTTTTAAGTGAACAGTTATTGTTCTGCAGACAATTTAGAAAGAAGCAGCTAAGTAGTGGAAACAAAGGGTTAATACTTTCACTCTTGCTTTACAGAGAATTTTGTAGAAGTATTCAAAGTGTTTTAGTGAGAAGGTATATGTCATCTATTTGGATATTTCTTCACAAGAATAAACACTAAATTCCTCTTGATACTGTGCATCAACTCTGATCACCCTCCTCTGTAACAGTTCAAATCAGTTAGAGCAAAAGTGTGGAATTTCTTCATATTCTGTTTCAAATAGGAAAAAGTAGACTTCCTTGTCCCAGATCAACTTAATCTAGAAAAAAAAAGATTAAGTATTTTTTTCTATTCTCTAAGAGAACTATTCTATTAAACAGGTGAATTAGGGCTACCCATTTTCAAGCAGTTATTTCTAATCAGGAAATAGGAAATAGTTGATATGCGTCATTAGATACTCCAAATTTTCAAGTATACCTCCACTAGTTAATGAAGTCAATAAAATGCAGATATTCCAGTGTTCTTCAAATTTTTCGTTATAGATTGTTGACAATCCCTAAAATGGCAGATTTGTAAAATATCTGGAGGACAGTGAAAGACTGCTATCATTTTCCTTAGATGGGAAGATATATCTGTGGAAAACCAAACATTTACTCACTGAAGAACTTCATAATAATTTTCTGTCTGATAAGTAGATCTTGCAAATATAGTCCTGATTTTAAAAATTATCCAATTTAATTTAATAAGATTTTTTGGGATTTGTTTTCCTACTCTTATTAATGTGTTAGCATATTATTATTCAGACTAACAAAATATTATTAATAGCTAACCTTTTAATTTCATATAGTCACTATTTATTTTATTCTCTCTTGTATGTTGCTTATCCTGCTTCTTATATCTTTCATTTTTTCTTTATATGCTACTTGCTATACTGTTTGAGGATTTAAGAAATACTGATCACCATTAAAATAGTTCTTGCTATAATTTTTTTTATTTATAAGACTCTTCCATTTAGGAGAATAGAGATATAAACAACAGAAATAATTTTATGGCATCCTAAAGAATTACCATCTGTTATCTGAAACACCATAGATAACCAGAGTTCATATCAATCATGGCAAATGTTACCTATGCCTTATTTATAGGACTTCTGGTGTTTGCCATGCATTTGATTTGATGTTTGCTTTTTTTTCCTAAAGGGCAGATAAGAATGTATTTAACTCTGTATAAATGATATCAAAAAAGATTTGGGGTTTGGTGGTTTGTGTTTGTTAGCACTTTTTGGCTTGTTTCATACTTTTGTTAAAAATTATTTTATTGCATTTATTTATTTACTTAAATGCATAGCATGTAGAGAATTAAATATATCAATGTAGCATTGCATTTATGAAGTTATATATTTTTATCTCCTCTGTTTCTTAGGACATCCTCTCTATCTTTTGTTATTTGCCAAAAATAAATTAATGACACTACATTAACTGATATAGTATGAAAAAAACAAGAGCTGTTTCACAATAGCTAAATGATTAGTAAGAAAAAAGTAGAAAAAAAAAAAGGAAGAAAAACTTTATTAAGTGTTTGCTTACTGAAGTGACTATCTCAGGGTGGCCAATATTCCAGCAACCTTTAAAATTTTTAATTATTTATTTCATATTAAAAAATGTATGTTCATTCCATCACAAAGATGACCTACAGAATTACTGATGAATTTGCAGCTTATTCTTGAAAAAATAAGGTTGGGTTGTTTGGGGTAATTTTTGGTAATTTTTGTTTTGCTGTCTTTTTTCTTTTCTTTTCTTTTCTTTTCTTTTTTCTTTTCTCTATTTTATTTGGGGGGGAGGGTGGTGGTGTTTGTTTTGTTTGAGTAAAATATGCCCAAAGTTCAGCTTAACCTAGCTGATGAAGGTCTGAAATCAATCAAAGGTGTTACATGTTTAGATCCAAAGCTAAAAATCTAAGACTGTTTTGAATTCTGAATAAGTCTTATTTAATTAAAGTAGGAAGAAAAGCAGTCACCTTATGACTATTAGTCACAGAGTGACAGAGAGAAGTAATTGAAAAATCAATCCAGTTTACCTGATTTAAGCATTTGATTGTCCTCCAGCTCAATCAGTCCACCCAAAAAAGTGCCTCTGCCTTTCATGCAGACAGTGGTGTCTAAATTCATAATGCCTAAACTAGATCTTCAAGTTCACCTTAGAATTTATGGCCACCTCACCAAAATAAAAATGCTTGGTTTATTTGCCTAAATGTGAATATCTGATATTATGTAAGATATCTCAGATGAGCTGTATTGTCCATGCAGTGCTGGCAGATCTGATGATGCAATCTGATGGAGAATTCCTCTACAATGAGCACCAGAGACCAGGATACCCTGATTTGCATCAGCTGCCCAAATTATTTGTCTTGTTCACACCCAGCAGTGTCTGGGGAGCTTCTAGGCTAGTTAGAGATAGCCATAATCTTTATTTTAGGGTGGGTGATCTGATCATCTATCTGACAAGTTTTCTGAAGGTTGATTTTGCTTTTTCTGAAAAGATAGTCAGAATCTCCTCCTCATAGCTACACAATTAAAGTGTCTGAAGTTCATGGACTTTGAACTTAACAAGTCCTAATATTAACAGATCCGTGCCATTTAGTCTTTGACACCATTAAAGTATAAATATAGATAGGAAGTCAGGTAGTGTAGTTATTTCAGTTTTAAAACTTGTGTGGTCTATTTGAGAAACAAGCAAAATTTTAGAAATCCTTTAGACATTGTTTTCACTTAGCTGAGAAGCATTGCTTAAATTCAGGCTGGAAATAAGTTATAAATAAAATAAAGACAAAACAAGAAAATACAAAAGACCACTACTGATCTTTAAGGAATCTGTAAAATAATGTACAAAAATAGTCATACAAAATTAAAAATGCTTTAGATCCATCTGCTTTATTTTCAGAGTTTAATTTTGGGTTCCACTTATTCACTCTTGGTCATAATAAAGGCTATAGAGATTAGCATCCTTTATTCATGAAAAGTTATGAACAGTCTGTCAGATTTTGACATCTTTTGTAATTTTACAGTTCTGTGAATGAGAACTGGCCCATAGGCCAAAAATCCACTGCAGTGGTTTAAGATTTTTCTTCTTCTGGTATTTAAATGCAAAGCATAATTACAATTTTCTTGGGCTGCCACAGTGTTTTCTGTCAGTCAGCATTACTCTCGTTGTTGCTTTATCTGACAGCAGACCCCTGGCCTGTCAAGGCAGAGAAAATAAGAGGGAAAATCTCTTCACGACTGAGTCAAAGTGAAGGCACAGTTGGAAACAAACTGTAATTTTAAATTGTCTTTGCTAGCCTGCCTCTTTTATTTAGAGGCACGAACAATATAGGAGAAAACTGTGGAGTACTAAGAAAGTTATGTTGTTATTTATTGTTAGACTTACTCTTTTTGAAATTATTAGCTTCTGTTAAAAATATGAAAATAAACATTTCATTCAGATGCATATTTGTAACAGACTGAATCAGTCATGAAAAAATAGAAACCAGAGTTTTGTATTTGTAGAGGAATAGAAAATATATTTTGATGTAATAGACATGGATAGATAATGTCCATACCTCTGATCCATTGTTTGGTTTTTTGGGGGTTTTTTGGAGTTTTTTTGGTGGTTTTTTTTTTGGGGGGGTGGGTTTTT